>WNGS01005641.1:3134871-3146144 GCA_020271785.1 Procambarus virginalis
CAACAGCATGTTAAAATTGATGAAAATGTCTTTGGGGTCGACCGCTGGATGGAAGGAACTTAGGCTACCTGAGGCTACCTGAGGGACGGGTTGCAGTAATTGGCAAGAAAACCAAACTATTTAATCTAACCTAAGCTAAATCTAATTATGCAACAAATTGTAGCATATAAAAATAATATTAATTTGTTTTGAGAAAATGAAAGTTTCAAATATGCGGTTCGTTAACATTGATGAATGTATCTTTTGGGTCGGCCGCCGCTTGCACGAGCCTAGCTCGAAGATGAAAATTATAATGATAATGATTATTTTATTTGGGGAAAAGTACATACATACGAAATGAGTACAAGTAGAATGTTGGATGTCTAGATAGAGTAAGTATATGCTATGCCTATAGCCACTTTGCCTAAAGCAAAGCGTTCCCCTGTGTGACAGTTACAGCCCCGCTCCTGTGTCGGGTAAGTCCACTACGGGCTCACCATAGTCCGTGCTACTTGGAACATTTTGTTCCGAGGAGCTGAACCTAAAACAGCAGCACAGCGTTTCGGGCAAGGGTGGGTTGTGAGTCACGTGGAAAGGGTTTATCCTTCATAAACAGCGGGTTTGGCGGCTGGATTAACGAACCTTTGGCTTGTGTTGACGAGGACGGGTTGCGTATACGTATGACACACCTGATTACGCTCCAGCTGTGCTTGCATAGTTCCTGGCTCACTTGTGTGCGGAGCCCATCTCTAAATACTTCACCCACGTACTGTTAACACCCACGTACTGTTAATACACATTATTGCCCACGGCACCTAACCTAACATACCCTAGGACTGTGTTTAAAACTACACTATATACGTATTCTTGTACTATTTGAGTAAAAAGGCTATTTTGTGTATACATTTCTAAATAATTGACTACTTTTGCTCCGTACCCAAAACTACCAAAAAAATGTCTTAAATTTTTCTATATTCACGAAGATTCAACATATTTTCTTGTTATAATATTGGAATTAATGTAGAACGTGAATAGACACAATTTTACCAAGAAAAAAAAGCTCATTTTTATAACAAACTATTCTTCAAATTGGTGGTAGTAATATAAAAGTAAGTCGATTAGACAATCAGATTAGAGACTTCTTTTGGCATTATCCTCTACTCATTTGTCCCCTTATTTCGTTATATAATGAGTTGATATAAGGGGTATAAGTTATTCATGTTCTTAATTAATATTTTATTTATTCCTTGGGGTAGGCGGTAGCTTAGCTGAGCTCAGACTGTGAATGGACTGATACTCATTCCATCCTCGACTGCCTGATGGATATGGGCGGGAGGAGGATAGGTAGAATATGGGCGGGAGGAGGATAGGTAGAATATGGGCGGGAGGATGGAATGTGGGATGGGAGATGGAGGGTGTGAGGGAAGGCTGAGGGTGGGAGGGGCGATGGTAGTGCAGGCGCCAGCAGTTTTTCCCTATAAGCCATCACTGGTAAAATACTGAGGATTGCAATTTATAAATATCCTGAGAGTGTCTTCATTATGGGGGGAGGGAGGGAGGGATGGTAGAACGTGGGAGGGAGGGTAGGATGGAGCGTAGAGTGTAGGAGGGAGAGTGGGATGGATGCTGAGAAAGAAGGAGCGGAGAGAGAGAAGCCAACCCCGGACCAGTAGGAGCCTACAAGCTTGGGGCGGGTGGAACTCCAGCCGCCTGGCCGCGGGCTAAAATGGTCTCAAAGCAACCAACTATATTGGTGGTCTCTGTTTACTTACGTCCACCGCCCCGCCGCCCACACACCCACCCTACCCACCCTACCCACCCCACCCACCCCACCCGACCGCCCGCTCCACCCGACCACCAGCCTTATATTTACTGTAAACCTTAAAAACCACATTAAGCCTTTTCAGTCAAATCAGCATCTATCAAGCTGTATTGCAGTTCCAGGTTTTCTACTTTCTGCTTACCTAAGCCCCACACACTCTAGCTAACTCCCCCACCCCACCCCACACACACTTGATTGTACCAGTTGTTTGAGAGTAGAGAGGCGGTACCAACGAGCCGAAGCTCAACCCCCGCAAGCAAAATTAGATGAGTACACTCGAGCAAACACACAAACACACTTTCCACTTGACTAAGTATCATCTAGGTTGCTGAAATATTTTGCAGAAATATTCGGTTATCTGCTGAACACGAGGTTCAGCAAAACACTAGAGACTAGTGAACTCCCAAAGAGAAAGGAAAATGTATTCCCAATATTCAAGAAAGGGAAGAATACAGGCAGGAAGCAATAAGCTAGACCAGTGCCACAAATATGCTTGCCTGGCAAAATACTGGAGAAATTAATTGGGATGAGAATGGTTGATGACCTTGAGAAGACGTACTGTGTAACAGAGCAACGCAGGTTTAAAGAGGAAAATCGCCTAAAAAAGATTAAAAGAGTTCTGCGTCACTAGCATTAAGATTCGCCAGGAGACAGAAGGCTGAGTGAACTAACTTTCCTTAAGACTGACAACATTTGATCCTGTTACTCATAAAAGGATGGTGTTCAAGACGGAGAAGCAAGCTAAAGTAACTGATGAGCCACTGAACTGAATAAGGGAGTGCTTGCCAGACAAGAGACAGAGAGACACAGTCAGAAAGTCGATGTCAAGCACGAGAGATACAGCAAGCGGAGTCCCCTCAAAAACACCATTTAGAAATCTAATCGAGGACTCTTCTTAAAACACAATAAGTTAGCCCAGTACTTGAATCTGCACTACCAGCAAAGAATCTGCCTCTCATAAACTGGAAAAAAAACTTTAAATTTTACAGGGATTTACAACAAGAGTATCATGCTACCGGAAGTAGAACTCTCAACCTCCAAACTTGGTAGAATTTATAGCAACTATTTGATCAATTGTACAAAAAATGACTGTACAAAAAAGTTAACTTTGTATTATTTGATTACCCCAAATGGCATGCTTAAAAATTAAAAATATCTAAAGAACCTAACCTGTCTTAATAATTAAATAAGCAATCCAAGCCCAAATATACATTATCTAGACCTAAATAGTGCATTGTTTTGGTTCTGATGGCGGTTTGTGTTTGCAGTACGGGAATGAAACGCAACCTATCTTCAGGCAATGTTCATTCCATCCAGCAGCCGACCCCAAAGACGCTTTCATCAGTTTTTAACATGCTGCTCATTTAAAAATAGGATTATTTTTAAATAAAAATTAATAGTTTATATATAGTATATTGTGCATATTTAGGCATAGCTTTGCTTAGGTGTTTAGGTTCTGTTGGCGATTATTTGTATTTGTAGTACGTGGGTGAAGCATTTACAGGGTTACGATTCGGACAGAGGTCAATTCGAACTGTTTGAGAAATGTTCGAACGTCATCAGTTGTGAGTCGTGCGTACAGCCTTTATTAATCATGATTAGGGGGGCGGGGGTTTGGTGGCTGCATGGAATGAACATTTGTCCTATGTCGATGAGGCCAGGCTGCTCACAACCGATAATGATCGAATATCTCTCAAACAATGCCTCGCTAACGATCTCTGCTCGAATCTCATCTGTATAAATGGTTCACCCAAGTACTTTAGATACAAATACTTGCCAACAGGACCTAAGTACCTAATCTACCTATACCTAACTGTACAGTCCATTACAGTCGTTGATGGAGGCCAACACTCAGTCCAGTACAGTCCTACAGTGTTGCAGTGATGTGATACCAAGTACATCAGTGTCTTGAACATATCCTCCTTACATAGACAAAAGAAACACATTTCAATCAGTTGTGGATCATTATCATGGAAGCACTCAAACGTCATTAATGTATAATCTGATTGTATAGTTTTTAGGGTTCATTGGGGTTTGTACTGAATAGGTTTAGGGTTTATTTGGTTGAGGTAGATTTTGTTACCATTGAGAGAAGATATCCACGTTAGGTGGGTTTGTGGGTCAACCAACATGCTGGCACCTCTGATCTTTCTCACCGGAACAACGAACACTGCTCTATCGCAGAGCAGAACCTCACCTCGTGCACACTCTCGCGCGCACGCACATGTGCATAGACGCACGGTGGGACCAAAGACTTAAAAGTTCAATCTACCCGCAAGCTCAATTAGATGAATACACACACACACAGCCGGGACTTAAGAGCAGATGCTCGACCCGACAAGCACAGCTAGGTACACACACACACACACACACACACACACACACACACACACACACACACACACACACACACACACACACACACACACACACACACACACACACACACACACACGCACTTCACCTTCTAGCGTTTGTGAACACTATATTTAACCTCGCCTACACGACGAGCGGCTGGACCCGGGCGATGAAAGGCTACACATCTTCATACACCAGGAAGTTGTCATCAGACATGGGGGTTTTAACATTCTGCTGTTGAACTGCAGACTCCTTTTATAGTCACAAGCGTCATTTCCTTCTGGCGCGAATTTAGGAAAGCAGATTTAGTCTTTTGGCTTGATGAGTGAGGCTGTTGGCGTGCATGGGGTGGGGGCGGGCGTGGGGTGTGGGCGGGCGTGGGGTGTGGGCGGGCGTGGGGTGTGGGCGGGCGTGGGGTGTGGGCGGGCGTGGGGTGTGGGCGGGCGTGGGGTGTGGGCGGGCGTGGGGTGTGGGCGGGCGTGGGGTGTGGGCGGGCGTGGGGTGTACTCACCTAGTTGTGCTTGCGGGGGGTTGAGCTTTGGCTCTTTGGTCCCGCCTCTCAACTGTCAATCAATTGGTGTACAGATTCCTGAGCCTACTGGGCTCTTATCAATCTACATTTGAAACTGTGTATGGAGTCAGCCTCCACCACATCACTGCCTAATGCATTCCATCTGTTAACTACTCTGACACTGAAAAATTCTTTCTAATGTCTCTGTGGCTCATTTGGGTACTAATTTTCCACCTGTGTGTCCTTGTTCGTGTTCCACCCGTGCTAAAGAGTTTGTCTTTGTCCATCCTGTCAATTCCCCTGATAATTTTGTAGGTGGTTATCATGTCTCCCCCTTACTCTTCTGTTTTTCCGGGACGTGAGGTTCCTCTCCCTTAGCCTTTCCTCGTAACTCATACCTCTCAGTTCCGGGACTTGTCAGATGGCATACTTCTGAATCTTCTCTAACTTTGTCTTGTGTTTAACTAGGCATGGACTCCAGGCTGGAGCTGAATATTCCAAGATTGGTCTGACATAAGTGGTATACAAGGTCCTGAACGATTCCTTACACAAGTTTCTAAAGGCAGTTTTTATGTTGGCCAGTCTAGCATATGCCGCTGATGATATCCTTTTGATGTGGACTTCTGGGGACAGATTCGGTGTGATATCAACCCCCAGATCTTTCTCTTTTTGATTCTTGCAAGATTTCACCTCCCAGATGGTACCTTCTGTTCAGCCTTCTGCTCCCTTCGCCTAATTTAATTGATTTACACTTTCCTGAGTTAAACTTTAGTAGCCATTTTCTAGACCATTCCTCCAGTTTGTCCAGGTCGTCCTGTAGTCTCTGTCTATCTTCATCTGTCTTGATTCTTCTCATAATTTTTACATCATCAGCAAATGGTGTGGGCGGGCGAAGGGTTCATAGGCGGGTGCAAGAAGCAGTTGGGCTCATGCTACTGATAATAAGTTGGAGCGTCCACAAGCAAGCCATGGCTGAGGATCGAACTGTGCGTCATGCACATGTTACCAGAGTACACACCTAAGGTGGCGAGGGTTAGCATGGGGGAAATTGGGTGAACTGGAAGCAACACCCATCTGTCCTATCTCAACTCTTCTCTTATCCTATCCTATCTGTCCTATCTGTCCTATCTCAACGCGTCTTATACGTGGTGCATTCTCAAGGACGTCTGACCATACGAAGAATTAGTCAACCGAATGAATTCTTATTATTGTCATATAATTCTCGCTGTCATTGCGAAATCAAATGACCCCCAAAAATGCCTCTTAACATTCAGTGTGATTTGCATCTAGATAAATGGTTTCGACGTAGATAAATGGCTTCGTTACTATATACCTGTGTTAATGGTATGCCAGGAAGCCTTATCTTTAGTCAGCGCTCTCTTGTTGATGTTCCTGGGAGTACGTGTCACTTTCCCAAATGGGACGTGTCTTTTTTGGGACGGGGTGGGACGTGTCAGGCCTCCTGACATCCCAAGTGGGAAGGGAGATCACCTCTCCCGTTCTACAGCTAACTTCAATGTTACGGTTATCTCATACTCTAATGTTTACATCAATAACTTTGTTTTTCCTAACCAGTAACTTGCCTGTGCCCAGCTCTTAGCACCGCTAATCACTACCTTCCACGACAGTGATGCTCAGTATCACTTTGCCACCAAGCAGTGACTCCTCAGGTCATTGTCCCCTCCAACCGTGATTTCTGATAACACTGCCTTCTGTAACAAAGTCTTTCGACTTCCCTGTTCTCTTCAGCTGTGACTCCTAAAATCACTGCCCTCATCAACAGTGATTCCTGACATCACTGTCCTCTTCAGCAGTGACTCAGGACATCACTGCCACCTTCAACAGTGACTCTCAACATCACTTCCTTAACAGTGACTCCCGACATCGTATTTAACAGACACCTTGTCCAAGGTTTGGTGTTGAGGTTAACGTCTATCAACACCTTGGAGGGTTATTAAGACCCTTCAATCTCTGGAGGGTTATTAAGACCCCTTCAACCTCTGGAGGGTTAGCAAGACCTATCAACCTCTGGAGGGTTAGCAAGACCTATCAACCTCTGGAGGGGTTAGCAAGACCTATCAACCTCTGGAGGGTTAGCAAGACCTATCAACCTCTGGAGGGGTTAGCAAGACCTATCAACCTCTGGAGGGTTAGCAAGACCTATCAACCTCTGGAGGGTCATTCATGACTGCATAACGTTCAACATTTTGTGGATAACGAACACTAGGTGGGAACAAACGTTCCTCACGCTTATGCGAAGTTCAAATGCACAAAAGTAAAGAGAAAACGGAAATTGTTATAGGGAGGTGGGACACTAAAATATATATACCTAACCTGATCTAGTTCTCTGATCGAAGAATAGGTTATGCCAAGGTTGGGTTTTATTATAGATTATGCTGTGATTAGATTAGGTGAGGGAGGGTAGGCTTTAATATTTGTGACATCGTAACAAATTTCATATTCAGGGGTCCTATAATTTTATGTTTGGTTCGTTTTGACTAATTGTTTACCTACAAAACGAGGTTTTTATATGTGTAAATTACATATGTTCACTACATATGCACATATAGGTGTAAGCGTACAGTCACCGAAGGTTTTATACGACTTGTCAAAGAAAACGGTCCTGGTGAAACGTACAGTAACTGTTTAACTTGGAGGAGAGCGACGCGTGGCTCCCAGTCGCGACATTTTCTCGCTCGCACCTCCCAGCGTCTAACGGGATGACATATTGGTAAGATCACAAGTGTTAAGACGTACCTCGAGAGCGGAGCTGTGAGCATATGTTGTCTGGGAGCTGGTGAACTCCGGAGACTTTGCTCCTGATTTGTAGGAGGTCTTGGTGACGGAGACGGAGGAAACTCCGGAGGTATGGCCGGTGGCGTGGGCAGGCATCCTGGCTAGTGAAGGGTCACCTACAAGGGAACACTAGGGGACAGTTCGTTTACACCTTCACGGCAGTCGAGGGAGACGGGAGCGTTCGCCGTGGAGGCAGGATGTGCACTGGAGGGCCGTCGGTAGGGCACTGGGACGCGGCACTATGCCTCACTGGCACTATTGGGCGGCAGCGCCACCCACCGCCACCACCTGGATTAGCCTCTCCACCACCCACTCTGCTTATGGCTCCGCTCACCGTCGGCCCATATCTAGTGACACATTAATGCCACGTCCCTCATCACACGTCTATAGACCACCGGCATGAATGAGGGGAATAACGGAGAGAGCGCTCCTGGGGGACGTGTGGCGAGTGGGGCAGGTAATGATCCTCGCTGACAGTGTAAGTCGCTGGACGAAGTAAATGACTCGGGAGGAGATCAGAATGACACACACATTTACTATGTAACTCCCGCCTGCTGGGTGCCACGCGGTCCTCCGGCACTCCGCCTACTCCATTTTTTTTCATAATTATGTTAACAAATCACTTTCCCAAAAATACCCTCCGGAAAATGTTGTGAAAATCAAGTCTTTTGACCGAAACGCTTTACCTAATAGTGGCTTTATTTAATGTGTAACGCCAGTACCTATCACTATACCGTGTAATGTTTCCTATGTTTAAATAAAATTATATTATTATTTTTATTAATATTATTATTATTATATCTTAATAAAGGAGATAAACCATTTCTGCAAGGATCATTTGGGTTGACATTAACATATATACTTGACAATCAGCTTGGTCGCACATGGTGGGCAACTTGCAACTCACAAACCTCTTGGGAACCGAATGCGTGTTGATCAGAGACATTTCGAACACGACAAGTTGCGTCCAGAAAGATGCTACGGGTATGTAAGGTAGCTTCTCCTTGGTTCCTCCTGTAGCATAGGTATCGGACGACGATCATGGCTCACAAGCGAGGGGGACCGGGGTTACGTACAGGGATGGATCATCGAAATGATTGGGCACTTTCCTTTCACACTGTGTATGCTTGTCTCGCTGTCTATGTCTGTCTGTCCTCTCAATTTACTCATGTCTATCTATCCATGACGCGGCACTTGCGTCTGATCTCCCATCTGAGTCGTGTTTCGTCTCTCTCTCTCTCCTCTCTCTCTCTCTCTCTCTGCTCTCTTCTCGCTCCTCTCTCTCTCTCTCTCGTCTTTTTCCCCTCTTCCCTCTCCTCGTCTCATCGACCTCGCTTCACTTCGTCCTCTTCCCTGCTTCTTCACTCTGCCTCCTCCATAGTCGCCACATTGCTCCTCCAAACTACCCACATGCTCCCTCTTCCTCCCTGACGCCTCTCCCTCACGCCCCTCCCTCAACCCCTCCCATCCCCACTTCCCTCCCTTCCCTAGCCACTCCCATCTCTCATCTCCCCCTCCCCCCCTGGCCTTCCTCCCTCCCCTCCCTCCCTACGCTAGCTTGCATGTAGGCCGCGTGGAGCAACCCGTCCTCTTACATAGAACGTCGTTTTTCGATCGTACGCGTTACTAAGGCCAAAACCTGTCGTACTAGAAAATGTGGATGTGAGACACTCTGGGTGGAGCAGTGGTGGGTTTGGAGGATAGAGTTTGGAGGGAGGGGGGGGGAGATAGACATTGAGTTCGGCTCTTTGGTCTCAACTCTCTCAACTGTCAATCACATGGTTTACAGGTTCCTGAGCCTATCGGTCTTTCATATATATTTGAAACTGTGTGTGAGGTCTCCTTCACCACATTACTGCCTATTTCATTCCATTTGTTAACTGCGCTGAGACATAAACATTCTTTCTAATGTGAGGAGCGAGCGGAACAGCACGCTGGACTTGTGGCCCTATGGTCCCGGGTTCGATCCCGGGCGCCGGCGAGAAACAATGGGCAGAGTTTCTTTCACCTATGCCCCCTGTAACCTAGCAGTAAAATAGGTACCTGGGTGTTAGTCAGCTGTCTCGGGTTGCTTCCTGGGGGTGGAGGCCTGGTTGAGGACGGGCCGCGGGGACACTAAAGCCCCGAAATCATCTCAAGATACACCTCAGGATAATGTGTCTGGCTCATTTGGGTACTAGTTTCCGTCTGGGTCCCCTTGTAAGTGTACCACCCATGCTAAAATGTTGCCAGCTTACTTGAGGGTTGGTTCTCTGACACTGAGCGTATGTAAGGTTCTCCTTGAGGCTAGGCTCACTTTGACGGCTGCTTATTGTTTTCCTCGTATCTTTTTAGTTCCCGTCCCTCCCCCTCCACCTGTGTTGGTGTTTGTCCCTAACCATGTATTCCTTCCCTGTTAACTATCTTGGGTTAGAGATAGGAGAGAGATGAGAGAGAGAGAGGAGCGAGAGAGAGAGCGCGAGAGGCGAGAGAGAGTGTGTGGTGTGTATGTGTTGTGTGTGTGTGTGTGTGTGTGTATGTATGTGTGTGGGTGTAAATATATATGAATATATTTGGTTTATTTCCAATTTTAAGTGTATAGAGAATCTAGATTACGGAGTATGTGATGCCATTTTACGAGGGACGTTACATTAAGATGCCTAACAAGAGCTGAAACACAGCTATTTAAGGCAATTCTTCCAAGGTTTTAACTGAGTCAGTAGTGTCTAATTTAGACCCCCACACTTGTCACCATTGGGCTCTCTCTCTCTCTCTCATCTCTAATTAGCGACTTCGTTCACCAACATTCTCGCTAGTGGAAGGGATCTGCGGGCAGTTTTAGACGCCAGTAATAAATAGTCATATAAAAGATTCATTTCTGACGCGCTAAAATAAACAGCACCTGTCCCCAAGGGGCTCGAACGACGCCCTCGCCTGTACACACACGATTCGCCAACCCTCGCAGCTGTGAGTCACACGAGAATCTGTATACAGTTTGGATAGCTGTTAGTCAAACACTGAAGCTAAATGCAGCTTTGGACAGCAGTGGGTTGAGTATGATGCTGTAAACAGCTTTGGACAGCTATGAGCCAAGCATGAACCTGTAAACAGCTTTGGATTAGCGGTGAGTCGTACATGAAGCTGCATACAGCATTCAGATACAATTTACATTCGCGAATTATCATTTTATCTCCGGAAATTAGTGTGTTTTAAACATTTAACTTGGCAGAAGGTGATTTAACACAGCACAATTTTTATGTAAATAAGAATGTAATGACATTCGTATTGATATTGGCATTTGCCACGTTAACTTTGCAGGATTCCGATGTTTAGGTCGCCACTTTCTGCTCGTTGTGGCAACTCAAAAGGACGAGGTGAAATGAAAGATTGATTGATTGATAAGATTAAGCCACCCCAAGAGCGGGCACGGCATGAATAGCCCGTGAGTGGTAGATTTTTTTGGGGGAGTGAATGTGATCATTGGTCGTGAATGAAAGCGCAGGTGTGGAGATATGTATGGCAAACCTCGAGGAAGAGAGGTTCTTCCCCTCGTTGTGACTTTCTCTAAATAGCGGTTCGCTCGCTATTTCTCCCTTTACCAACCCATTAAGCAGTAAAAGACTGTTGATATGTGCTTTAGACAGTGTAATTACCTAATCCAGACTCTAACTTGCTTAGCTAAATAATTTGATGTGCTCAGTTCCAGAGCCCATTATGTGTCTATGTATTCTTTTCCACTACCGCTCACAGGACGGGTATGGGGTTATATAAAAAAAATGAACGAAACTAAAACTACTAACATTGTAATGAACAACATCCACAAGGGCC
>WNGS01005641.1:3146169-3158671 GCA_020271785.1 Procambarus virginalis
AATGTCAATGGGAACTGGTGACATTGTGTCTAACTATAGTGGTCAAGAGGCGAAATGTCAACCAATCAGTATGAGGTTAGATATAACTCGAGAGATCATGTATGGGATTGGCTCTCGGGAGTTCACTTGACGCCCAACCAGTGTACACAACCGCCGCGCTCAGTCGACGCTGAAGGGAGATTCTGAACCTGTTACGTGGATGATGGTAACATAGTTGGCTTGGTGTTGAAGGATACGAACACGGCATTGGTCTGGAGGCTATTAACAAGAAACCCGGTGTTCCTGAAAACAATTCTCGCTTAATGGTGATTTTCATTTGACTGTCGTCATTTCGAGGGGACTGCCAGGGTCCTCCTCTTGGAGTTCAGTTCATGGCGGCTTGTGGACGGGTGTTACTGGCTGTTGTACCAGCCATGGAACATCGTCATGTTGTGATGGAACTACATCATGTCCGTCTACGAGAGAGCACGTCGGAGGTAAGGCAGTAAGCGCTCTGGGTAATAATAGCATGAGCAAGCCGGTAGTAGACAGGTGGACCATATTGCCAGACATGTGAGTCTTAAGACCACAAACAAATAGTTTTCGTGTGAAGGCAGATAGAGACATCGTGTTAACCATGATATTTTGAAGTTGAGGCAAGAGGAACTGATCTGAGTTGTCAAGGAGGATTGCTGCCACCATTTTACCATCGCCTAATGCAACAGCTGCATCATATGGCCTGCGGGCCGCTCCAAGCAACAGCCTAGTGGACCAAACTCTCACAAGTCGAGCCTGGCCTCGGGCCGGGCTTGGGGAGTAGAAGAACTCCCAGAACCCCATCAACCAGGTATCAACCAGGCATATAATGGCACACGCAGGCGCATGCCTGGCATGGGATGGGAGAGGCAGTGGCGGGAGGCCGCCATGGTCTCATAGGACCTCAGTTGAGGCAGGACTGTGATTACAGTGTGAGTACCAAGACCTTTGTGGAAGACATATATATAGGACGTTCTAACTTCCTAAGCATAAATGTAAAAGGTAATAACCTTCGCTACTGTTCGATTCGTTCTCAACTCACTATCGGGAATCTCGGGTATGAATCCTGGACGGGTCAGAACTGGTTAGGCACGTTTCCTATCACCTAATGCCGCTAGATAGTTAGTCAACTGTCGTGGAATTACATCCTCGAGAGCGTCAGCAATTCGACCTGGGGGGAGGGACTCGATATAAGCCTAACACAGGCTACCTGTTCCTACAAAAAATAATTACAAAATGTAAATATCCTATTTTAGTCAGCTGGGTTTGTCTAGTATGTATTAATATTTTAAGTAATTATTCTGCCAGTATTACTCCCATTGAGTACTCACCTAGTTGTGTTTTGGGGTTGAGCTCTGGCTCTTTGGTCCCGCCTCTCAACTGTTAATCAACTGGTGTAAGTGTGAGTGTAAGAGCGTCGTTGATCAACTGATAGGCAGTCGATATATTGATTCATTGGTAACGCGGTCTTGTTCACAGGACCAGGAATCATCAAGCATCTATATAACAACTTGCGAAACCTGTACATCTCTCCTTATAATCGTGGTGGCTTTGTTTGCATTTATTAAATGAGTTTCAAAACTTCACAACCCAAACGGGGTGAGAATAGCTTGAGCTAACTAATCCCTTTGTGTGTGTTTATGCCTCAATAAACTTATTCCAATTCAATTTCACAACCCAAGTTTATTATTGTTATAAACAACCTCGTAGCACTTCGGAGTTATAAAGTGTATAATAAATGTAACCAAAGCCGTCATGATTGAGAATAGACGTACAGGTTTCGTAAGTGGCTGAGTAAATGCTTGGTTAACCTTAGCCTAGATCTCTCGCGTACATGTTACGCTCTTTAACCTGGATTAATGTTATAATCTTTATCCCACTGTTATTAAGTCATACATTTTATTCCTCAGGTTCACTAATATTTTAGTATTCCTCATTTGTTTAAAAGTTCTGGCCTTGTCAACACAAAATAGTACACGAAACAATGGGTATAAATGGGATAAGTTTAGATTTAGGAAAGACCTGGGTAAATACTGGTTCGGAAAGAGGGTTGTTGATTTGTGGAACCAATTACCGTGTAACATAATAGAAGCTGGATCCCTTGATTGTTTCAAGCGTAGGATAGACATATATATGAATGGGATTGGATAGCTATTAATAGGAGCTGCCTCGTATAGGCCAATAGGCTTTCTGCAGTTACCTTCATTCTTATGTTCTAGTATTCTTAGTGGAAAATGCTCCCAAATGATTAACACTTGAGCTTTCCTTGGTCTGGACGGTAGAGCGACGGTGTAGCATCATGCAGGTCGGAGTTCAATACCCGTACCTCCCAAGTGGTTGGTCACCCTTCCACCCCTCCTCCCCCACCCCTCCTCTTCCCAGGGCCCATCCCAAATCCTTATCCTTCTAAGTGCTATATAGTCGTAACGACTTGGCGCTTTCTCCTGATAATTCCCTCCCCTTCTCCGTATATAATATCATTTGAGCTTTCGTGGATGAGCGCTGGCAGTGTTACCAATACCATAGAATAACATTGGTAATTTTGCAACATCTAAGTGCTACGGTCTCAGTGTTGCCAACTCCCCGAGAATTACCGCTTCATATTGATTCAGATTCATTTATTTATTATGCGCCCCATACCCATCCCGTGGGCGGTGGTGGAAAGGGTTACAGGGGCACAGATTGGGATCTGGAGGCGAACGATTGGCTGTTGCTGCCTCAGTGTTACCAACAGTAACGACACGAACTCATCTATATCAACATGGCTTCAACCTCAGTTTTTTTTATTTATTTATTTTACATATCAGTTTAATTTATTGTAATGTGTTGGGTGTACGAGAATGGTCAACTGTGTAATTAGCTGTCAACGGGGCAGTGACTGTCAACGGGGCAGTGACTGTCAACGGGACAGTGACTGTCAGCGGGGCAGTGACTGTCAACGGGACAGTGACTGTCAGCGGGGCAGTGACTGTCAACGGGACAGTGACTGTCAACGGGACAGTGACTGTCAACGGGGTAATGACTGTCAACTAGGCAACAACTGTCAACTAGGCAATAAATATCAGCTGTACAGCAACAATAAGAGCCAAGTACGTCTACGTTTAACTACGTACGATCAAAGGTTTTAATGACAAAAAATCGCTTATCTTTCGCAGGCAAACAAACCGAGGCATGTTGACCAGACCACACACTAGAAGGTGAAGGGACGTCGACGAATCGACTTGAGAATGGTCCAGGACGGACCGAAACGTCGTCGTCCCTTCACCTTCTAGTGTGTGGTCTGGTCAAGATACTTTAGCCACGTTATTGTGACTCATCGCCTACAAACCGAGGCATTAAACTCTAACGCGTAACGAATGTATTGAACGATGAAGTCACATTAACGCTAAGTAACTCAGGACCTTAAACACGTTTTATCTAAGATTAGCAAGTGAACAAAATTGTTGAGAATTTTATGTTAGATAAAGGTAAAAGAATTTGACAAGTATTTTTTGAGTATTTTAGTTTCTGTGAATAGATTTTGTGATGTGATGAGATTAAGGCCTGGGGTTCAGGATCTGGAGCCAGTTAGACTTCAGGCTGGAAACTGAAACCGGTTAGGCCAGGTTCCTGATCACTACTGGGGAGAATGGTGCCCAATCGTTCCCACCCTCCAAGGGTTGGATCCCGCGCCAAGGAAGAGTGAACATAAGCAGAGGGGAGAAGTTGGGTCTATTAATACAAGTATGTTTTGAGCAAAAATAAAGCGTGAGATGGAGGAGGATGAAAACGGTGTAGGCAGGCACACTAGTAGACAGGCAGATGACAGGTATGCTGGTAGGCAGGAAAGACGGCAGGCTTGCTGGTAATAAATCTGGAATGCAGGTAGAAAAGCAGCACGCTCCTGCATTGCAAATCAAGTACTTTTTTTATTAATATTTTAGGTACATCTGCATTTGTACAGCTACCCTAAACTATATGAAGGGGAGTACAGTGTGTCAAAAAGCTGCTACGTGGTGCTAAATAATCCCCATCACACAGGATGGTTAGTCATACAGAGGCATGTGATAAGCAGTCTGCACTGGCAGACTCCGGATGCATTTTAAGGATATCATCAACACAAGATTGAATAAGGTAGCAGTGGTAATAAAGGTCACCATCTCGCAGGATGGTTAGTCATACAGGGCCATGTGTTTAGTAGCCTGCACTGGCAAATTTTGGGTACACTGTGAGGATATCTTCAAGAATACGAGAGTGAATAAAGTAATTGCAAAGCTCCAGGTACCTCATGCCAACTGGTCTGAAAGGTCTAATAATTGGGGATTCGGTGATGTAGTGCGCACTTTTTTTTTTTTTTTTTATTAATTCCTTAGGTACATCTGCATTTGTGCAGCTACCCTAGACTATATGAAGTGGAGTACAGTGTGTCAAAAAAGCTAACTAGTTTATGCTAGAAAATCCCCATCACACAGGATGGTTAGTCATACAGAGGCATGTGATAAGCAGTCTGCACTGGCAGACTCCGGATGCATTTTGAGGGTATCATCAGCACAAGATTGAATAAGGTAGCAGTGGTAATAAAGGTCCCCATCTCGCAGGATGGTTAGTCATACAGGGCCATATGTTTAGTAGCCTGCACTGGCAAATTTTGGGTACACTGTGAGGATATCTTCAAGAATACGAGAATGAATAAAGTAATTGCAAAGCTCCAGGTACCTCATGCCACGTTGAGCTTGTACGTGGATAACTCTACGGACCTTTATATCAACATTTCACAACTGTGAGAGATTAAAGGAAGGAAATATTTAAATCCTTGTTAGATGTTGACCAGACCACACACTAGAAGTTGAAGGGACGACGACGTTTCGGTCCGTCCTGGACCATTCTCAAGTCGCTGTGCCACGTACTTCAGCCACGTTATTGTGACTCATCGCCNAAACTGAGTGCCCAAATGAGCCACAGAGATATTAGAAGAACTTTTTTAGTGTCAGAGCGGTTGACAAATGGAATGCATTAGGAAGTGATGTGGTGGAGGCTGACTCCATACACAGTTTCAAGTGTAGATATGATAGAGCCCAATAGGCTCAGGAATCTGTACACCTGTTGATTGACGGTTGAGAGGCGGGACCAAAGATCCAGAGCTCAACCCCCGCAAACACAACTAGGTGAGTAACTAGGTGAGTACAAGCTCGTCACATGGTACCTACCTGCAGCCTCACTAAGGTACCCACCTGTAGCCTCAGTCACAGGAAATGCCACAATCCCTGGCTTACAGTATCAAGAGTGGACTGTGATACTGTACATGTGCCCACCTGCGACCACATCCATACCAGACCAAGGGATGTGAAGCTGTGAGTCACAAGTACCAACAACGGTGGGGTCAGGCTAACCTAATGAGCGATACACTATGCTGTAGTGACACAGGATATCCTGTAGACCTTCACGGCGTGGAAGCATATACACAAGAACGTAAGAATTAAAGAAACTGCAGAAGAACTATTGGCCGATACGAGGCAGTTCCTATTTATATCCACCTAAACTTGTTCATATATATGTCTAAAACTCGCTTGAAACCATCAAGTGATCCCTGGTCTGTTATGTTACCCTGTGAGGGATAGTCTAAGACCTAAGGTGTAAGTTTTTTGTTGGTGTGGCAAGGCGAGTCTTGAGAAGTACTGTGAGGAGACCTTCCATGGTGGTGGGGGACCTTCTGAGGTAGTGGTTGAACCTCCCAAGGTGGTGAGGATTCCTCGTGGTGGTGGTGGTGGGGACCTTCCATAGTGGTGGGGGCCTTCTGTGGTGGTGGGGACCTTTCATGGTGGTGGGGGACCTTCTGAGGTAGTGTTGGACCTCCCAAGGTGGTGGGGATCCCTCGTGGTGGTGGTGGTGGGGACCTTCCATAGTGGTGGGGGCCTTCCATGGTGGTGGGTGACCTTCTGAGGTAGTGGTTGGACCTCCCAAGGTGGTGGGGATCCCTCGTGGTGGTGGTGGGGACCTTCCATAGTGGTGGGAACAATCCATAGTGGTGGGAACCTTCCATAGTGGTGGGGGACCTTCTGTGGCAGTGATTGGACCTCCCAAGATGGTGTGGATCCCTCGTGGTGGTGGTGGGGACTTCCCATAGTGGCTGGGACCTTCCATGGTGGGGGACCTTCCACTAGCGCCGGCCTCATGAAGCACCAACAAAGGCCCCTCACCTCATGACGACTCTACCCTGGCGGCGGGCTCCAAACCCCTCCCACACTTTGAACAAGGAAATAGATCGTCTACAAATAGCAAGTGATCAAGGTTGCTCTTCGTCGTGTTGGCTCGTAGAGGAAATGGCAGAGGCACCAGACAGGATGGTAATCAAAGCAGAACCCCGGTACTAATCATGGCCTCCACCCCGGGACACTCCTAGACAACTCGTTCTCGCAACTAATAGGTCGAGTTTTTTACGTTATGGTAACCGACGTTGCAAATTTGAAAAGCAATAGCTCGCAAATATGTATGTTTTTTATGCATCGGACTCGATAGGTTAAGTGGCTTGCTTAAGTTTTTTACGTTAATGGTTAGATTAGGTTAGGAGGTTGGATTTTTCACCACCCCTTGACTCTATTTATCCACCTCCTTGACTCTACCTGCTACACCCCTTAATCACCCCAAACCTATGCAGTGTAGATGGTAAACAATATACATGAACAGTTCATAGATTTTGTTTAAATAGACGAAGTAATACCAATTTGCACAATTTCATGAATAAGTGTTTGAACTGCGACATCAAATTATAGAAATTGTTGTGACGTATTACTATAATGTGTAACGCCGTATACCGTATTCTCAGAGAAAACAATGGGGATTGGGGGGGGGGGGATGCGAGGAGCACCCTAATTCTAGGACTTCATTATATGAAGGATTTAGATTGATAAGCAGAAGCAGATTATAACAGCCATACACAAACTACCAATATAACAAGAAAGACTTGGAACAAGGGGGGGGGGTAGAAATAGCCTAAGCTACTCTATCCCTTTGAGATGTATTTCTTTCTTATCTCAATAAACATACTTGAACTTGAACTTGCTTGGAACAAAGAAAAACAGAAGAAGCCTAAACATTGTGGCAGAGCAATGCCAGTAGAGTAAAATACACAATAATGAATTGAAAGACGTTGTTGTTGTTTTAGATTTAGCTACTCAGAACGAAATGTCCATGTAGCACGGGCTATGGTGAGCCCGTAACACAAGACACTTAGTCTTAAGTTATAAAGACTGAGGTGATAACTAGAGACCATCATGCCAGCGGAAGACAGGTGAAAAACTAAATTAATAGACTAAACATACATGTATTTGTTAGTGGAGCGTTTCAAGAAACCAAGAAGAGATACAGGAAGCACTGCACTAGAACTCTTAGTTGTAATATTTACAAAGTCTAACAGATTTAACATAAAGTTCGAGGAGCCTCTGGGAGACAGAGACCACTATATAATAGTATTACACTGCAGGCGATGAGTCACAATAACGTGGCTGAAGTATGTTGACCAATCCACACACTAGAAAATGAAGGGACGACGACGTTTCGGTCCGTCCTGGACCATTCTCAAGTCGATTGTCTAGTATTACATTATTTAATGTTGGTTAACGAAAACGGATTGAGGTTTAAGAAGGGAACTTGAATACTTAAAGAATCAAATTCCCTGAAAGAGGTGAATTGGAAGTCTGAACAATATTGGAATTAAGCAAATAAGACAGAGGGCATCACCAAGAGACGTATAAAATAATGAAGCCCGTAGCTTCTCACATGAGGATTTAGTTGACTGTTGTGAGTTGCATCCTATGAAATGGCCTTGGGGATACTTTGATAAACTTGGAAGATATAGAAAAGTGATAGTGAACAGAACGCAGACCAGGATAATGAACAGTGCAGCTAGAAATGATTTTACCGAAATTAACAGGGAAGCTGGGGAAATAAGTTAGCATACAGTGCCAAAGACGAACTGAGACTGGTACACAGCTGCATCAGGAGAACACTTGCAGCTAATGACCAATTTATCATACTGAAGAACGACGAGAATGAACCAAATTCACATGGCTTCGAAGAACTGAACAGAAAGAAGATAACGGTGAACTGAAATGAATACATACATGGTTGAATAATGAATACGAATAAGTAACATTGTGGCGAGAGATGAGCAAGATGCACCTTGCAAACCTGCAGATATCCAAGGCAGTTGGCACGAGCCAAATTTCACCCCCATAGTGATTAAGGTAGGCGGCAGGAATCCCGTGTAAACCAATAACTACTGGACTCACTAGAGTATACAGCAGTACCCCACAAGCGTGCGATCTTTCAGAAATATACCAAATGTAAACGTGATTGAAACTTTTTAGAAGAGACAGACAAGCAAAAAATGAAATACCAGCCCAGCGCCCCTGACAAGAGGCACTGGTACAAGAGGTACAAGGGATAATAAGCGTACATGCAATAGTGGTACATCTGAAGTTAAAAAAAATAGAAACATAAAAATCAACGTAGAAAAAAACAACGGAATCAGGGACAGAGTCATGCCAGGCCTATACGCATTTTTGGACAGTGACCAAAATCAGACAAGAAAGATGAATTGAGGCCCAGCATGTTCCTCGTCTGATACACAAGATGACGCCACGATAGCAAGGATGTGTTAAGGGTGCGACATTACCATCTTCAAATTAGTCCACTTGTATTTGTCCAGTCATATAATTTGTCCACTTAACGTTGTTGAGTGAGAGGCTGTGTTAAGCCGTGGGGGTCAAGACCAAAGTGAAGGGGTAAGGGGGAAAGTGAAGATAGCAATGGTGAAAGTGAGGAAGATGGGTAAGATGGTGAGTGAAGTTGAGGGGAGGGAGAATAAGGGTGTGGTGGGGGAGGTGATAGGGTGAGAGGAGGTGGAGGGGTGAGTGAGGTAAAGGGTGAGGGGTGAGAGGTTAACAAGAGAGGGCATAGTGATGTTGGTGCCACGTCAGGGTGCCGGCACGCGGCGCGTGGTGCCAGACACCAGTGCCTCCCTCCAGGCACCACCACCCCCCATGATGACGTTACTGACCTAACTTAGACACAATGTGACCCAGGAGGCCGCCACCACCTATTGTCCCACTCCCTCACCACACCACCAAGTGTCCCCCCTCCCTCACCACCACCACCACCTAGTGTCCCCCCTCCCTCCCTCACCACCACCATCTAGTGTCCCCCCTCCCCCTCCCTCACCACCACCATCTAGTGTCCCCCTCCCTCACCACCACCAAGTGTCCCCCCTCCCTCACCACCACCAACCAGCCCCATGGAACAAAGCGGTGAACACTTCCCTCTCACTCAACCACACGTTAATACCGGGGCTACAAGACCTGCTTGGGTCGTTGAGTGGTTCCCCGGACGAGGGCAGCGAGTGATACTACATGGAGTCATGGAGCTGCATGAGCACAACGAGCGAGGTGCCTCAGGCATCACTACTCTGCCCCAGCCTCTTCATAATCGGTCTTGGAAACAGAACTAACCTCAACATTCCCCCTCCCTCACCAGCACAACATTCCAGCAACATTCCCTAATGGCACACAACGGGACTAATGGTTCAGCTGCGGTTGATGGTGTAAGTATCCAGAGGATTCTAGACAGACTTGCGCAAATGCCAGACACGTGGATGATGCGTTTTATTGTAGGGAAGTGCAAGCCAATTTAATTTAGCTGCTATAACGTCAAAAGCTAATACAAAAATGTTTGCAAACCCAACTTGCTAAAACTAAGACAAAGATCTAGGAGTGGTCAGCAGTAGTGAGTTGAAGTACAGAAAGTAATATTGTGTAGCCACGAGTCAAAAGGTGATCCAAATGTTGGGTTTCATAGCTAGAAATGTTGATCATAATCGCCAGAGATAATATAGAATATAACAGCAGAAGACCCTATGTATAAGGCTTTTTGGCTAATACGAGGCTCCTGCTATATCCACCACCGGTCGACCGAGCGGACAGCACACTGGACTTGTGATCCTGTGGTCCCGGGTTCGATCCCGGGCGCCGGCGAGAAACAATGGGCAGAGTCTCTTTCACCCTATGCCCCTGTTACCTAGCAGTAAAATAGGTACCTGGGTGTTAGTCAGCTGTCACGGGCTGCTTCCTGGGGCGTGGAGGCCTGGTCGAGGACCAGGTCGCGGGGACACTAAAGCCCCGAAATCATCTCAAGATAACCTCAAGATAAGAAAATAACCACCTACACATTATACATGTATGAATATGTGTCTAGCTTACTCTTCAAACAACCCAGCGATCCCACCTCTATTATGCCTCTTGTAATTTGTTCCGTAACTGAATAACCCCGTTTCCGAACCAGTATTTACCCAGATTTACCTAAATCTAACTTACTCCAATTTATATCCGTTGTTTCGCGTTCTAATCTATGTTGATATATTTAAAACCTTATTTAAATACCCATTGCTATACCTTCATCCATTGATATACTTCAGTCGCCTCTTATTCTTCGCAATGCGCGGTTTGGTTTTCGACTCACATTTACAAAATAAAGACAGACTTGAGAGAGAATACAGAGAAGGGTGACTGAACTAATACTAGTTCAGTCACCCATAATACAGTTAGAAAAAAAGACCTTATAAAACAAAGACTCAAAGACCTAAATGTGTTTTCTTTGAATAAGCGTAGACTGTTCTTTAAGATAGTGAAGAATTTTAATAAGCTCAGAAGTTAAGAACTGCGAGGACAAATCATTTAAACTCAAGGACAGTAGTCATAGAACAGTGGAAGAAATTGCCAGCTAATGTAATAGTTCCAAATTTAATAGCCCCTTCACGAAAAGGCTACCTAGGTATTTTGAAGCTATTCCCCTAAAGGTAAATCCCATGTTTTAACACATGGACATGTGTTATGGGTGTGATAGAAGTGGAAGCTGTAGCCCCCCCCCCTCCGGTAGGTAGCATTCCTCGTAGTATTCATGTTCTTAACAGCAGCAGCGACAAGTCTTAAGCAATACTTAATAGCTCATTATCCCTCCATTCCTGTCAAACGCTTCTTGTTATCTGTCACCTTGGCACGGTGCTGCTAAGCTTTTCTTTAAACCGTCAATATAAGCAGCGGGGAGTATTCCTTGTTTCCTCTCCTGATCTCTTCCCATACTGAAGTTAATCAGTATGTTGTTGTTGTTAAAGATTCACTACCTGGAACAAAAGTTCCAAGTAGCACGGGCTATGGTGAGCCCGTAGTTCTCTCTTTTAGTCAGTAGTAGTGTACAATGTCTTCTTTCCCAGCTGATAATATAGGACCTATAGATGTTCTGTTTGGTCATATTCTCCCTTTGTCAGCAAAGCTGGGCTGAGGGAGCTATGTATAATATACTTTCCCATCCTGTGATAATGTATTATACAGCCACAACTCATCTGTGAGTGATAGTTCATTGTGCACTCTCAGCCTATTATATGAGTGATAGCTTATGCGCCTCAGCTTATTTGTCGTTTACTAAGAAGAAAAAGGTTGATTTCACATATTTTCAGGTGAACAACGTTCAAATTGCCAGATCTTAATGTGAAAACACCTGGGCTTCATGTTTCGTCAGAATTTTAAATATACAAAATCATTGGAAAAATGTTCGAAATAGGGTAAATTGGATAATAGTTTTCATATATAGAACCGTCAGTAATAAGACATATTATTCTTCAGTTATATATAGCCCATATTAGGCCCCATGTAGATTATTGAATAGATGTAAATTTACTTGAATGATTACAGAAAAGGACGAAAAGTTATCCCAGGAATTAGAAATCTCCATTATAGAGATTAATCGGGAATATCATTGAAGTATACAAATATATAAAAGGGGTATCATAAGGATGATATTAATAGGATATTATATATAATAACTTTAGAATCAAGGAAACTGCAGTAGGCCTATGGTCCATTCGTGACAGCACCTATTTATATATCCTCCCAAACTCATTCATATATGTCCAACCTACGCTTGAACAGTCAAGTCATCCCACATCTGGTGTTAGCTAATAATCTGTTCCACAAATCAACAATCCTGTTTCCAAAACCAACACAAAATAGAACACGAATTAATGGATATGAATTTGAAAAAGATGAATATTGAATAATGGATATTGATTCTGACAAAATAAAACTGGGTAAATACTGGCTTTGGAATAGGATTGAAGATTTATGGAACAAAGTACCACAACAGTCGAGTGATCTTGGGATTACTTCAGCCGTAGCTTGAGTTATGTATAAATAGGAAAAGTTTCACATGGGTCAATAAGCGTTATGTACAAATAGGAAAAGTTTCACATGGGTCAACAAGCCTTATGTACAAATAGGAAAAGTTTCACATGGGTCAATAAGCCTTGTAGAGTTGTTACAATGTTGGTGTAAACATTCTTTTATCTCTCCAGAATATGATCAATCATTCCGTTGTGACATCCAGGCTATTTGTTCAGGAACAGTTCGTGTCCCTTACTGTACTGTTCCCGAGATAAACACAAAGTATAAACATCTAAATC
>WNGS01005641.1:3161190-3182359 GCA_020271785.1 Procambarus virginalis
TATATCTATACACAACATTCGTTACCCCTACATCTATCTCTTAACCATATCTCTCCCTATCATTATTCTTCCCTCTTCCTCCCCTTCCCCCCCTCTCCCCTTTTTTCCCCCACCTCACCTCTCTCTCTCTCTCTCCTCCCCAACCTTCCCTTCCCCTCACCTTCTCTCACCATCTACCTTCTCATTCTCTCTGTCTACGTACCACACTGAGGCGCTGCTTTGGAGGAGGTGATGTCGACGATGGTGCGGTTCAGCTCCTCGATCTTGATGTTCAGCTCCTTGATGGTGATGCTCAAGCTCTTAATGGTCTTGTGGTAGTTCGCAGACTCGAGAGTTACCTTCTCCAGCTGGTCTGAGAACTCCAGGGCCTCCTGCTGGTACTTTGCCTTCTCCTTCTCAATCCTGTGGGGTTAGAAAGTTTATAGTGTGAGTAATGATCGCTAAGTTCATTACGCTAAGTTCGCTAAGTCAGTGTGGCACAAAGGTAGACTGTTGGATTAAGTAAAAATCATCGATTGTTGTAGGCGGGGTCTTAACTAAAACAATCCAACGTTTGAAATGTTTGGTGTCAAGGGTGGTAAACCTTTCTGTCATGAGAAACTTTGCTGTCGACTGTGGTAAACCTTTGTGTCATGGGAAAGTTTGCTATCGGCAGTGGTAAACTATTCTGTCGACAGAAGGAAACTTTGCTGTCGACAGTGGGAAAACTTTGTTGTCAGCAGTAGAAACTTTGTCAACAGTGGGAAACTTTGCTATTAGTACGCAATTAGTACTGAAAAACTTTGCAGTCGGAACAATTACACGCACACGCATCCTCTGTCCATCCTACTCTGGGAATTATGCCACAGCCTGTGACGGCATTTGATACAGGGTTCTCTAACCCAGGATAGCCTAAGACAAGATAGCATCGCGCAGAATTACCCAACACAGGATATCCTAGCACAGGCTGGCAAACAGGATAGCCTAGTGCAGTATTACCCAACACAGGATATCCTAGCACAGGCTGGCAAACAGGATAGCCTAGTGCAGTATCACCCAACACAGGATATCCTAGCACAAGCTGGCAAACACAGGGTAGCCTAATTGAGGATGACTTAACAGACATATTTACATGTATCAACCCGTTGAGTATGGCTCACTCAACTGAATAAAATATGAGTATCCCGATGTTGCCTCATAAAAATTAGAACAATTGGGAAACACCCTTACAAACAATGAGAAACACATACGTAGTAATTCAAACAACAAATGTATAAAGGAGGGGGGGTTATTATTTATATAAATCAAATTAAGATCTAATTGAGGGGGGGGGCGTGGTCGGACAATATTGCCAAATCTTTCACGTCGCTGATTATATTTGATAAATAATTAACATCCCACGATATACTCGGATGGTATGAAATCCCCACAAATAAATAACAAATCATAACTGATCATCGCGTAGTAATTAAGTGAGACAGAGTAATCATTACTGATAAGGGTTGTTGAAATGTTTGGAAACACGGGCGTTTGGGCGGGAAAGCTGAGGAAGGAGGACCGGCTTAAGGGCGCTCAGTCATCCAGCAGCACTGGAAGGGGGTCGTGTGTCTGTCTGTCTGTCTGTCCCTCCACTCCTAGGCCCAAGGAGACGGGTCTTGTCATAATTTTGGCTCCACGAGAACTTAATTTTACTATATCTCCAATTGAAACCACGATGAACATTCTCCAGTAAACTGTTTTATGGACATAATTGTTGGATTTCGACGTTTGTTACAAGATTTGAAGTTGTTACGACGCCATTGTGAAGTCATAAATACGTGTGTATACACTATGTCTGAAAATGTAAGTATGTTCAGTCCCATCATGATTGTAACGGTTCTTATAGGTTGTTACGATACATGGTTTCTTCCTGTGCAGTAGTGGAATCATGTGTTCGGAGCGTCACTTCAGCCTGAAGTGAAGCGAAATAGTTACTGATAACTATCTTAGTTCTCGCCAGATTTGTCAGGTTATCTTATTGATAACTGTACTGCCTGAAGCTTCCTTAAGCCCTGTGTAAGCACCTACATCATGCTTAAGACAATTGTGCACGTAATTAGTGGCGTTATGTAATAAATTACAGTGATCAGTACCATGATCCTTTGTATGTGATATTATTATTATTTATTATTATTATTATTGAGAAAATGCACTTGGGCTGTGAGGTGGGTGGGAACCTTCGACCATTGCCAGTCACATACTCTACCACTAGACTACAAACTTTTTCATTATATCACATTAGTGTGATTTCTCTGTGATTATTATTATTATTATTATTATTATTATTATTAACCATTGCTATTTGTGTATCTTTGACAATTTGGCATAATTAATGACCTGGAATGAGTGCATATATGGATATACTCCAGCTTCTCACTTGATGCTCATCACGAAGCCAACACTGTAAATAGACTCCCTGTGTATGTTAATGATCTGTGTTACTAGCTCGTCAATGCTGTAACTGGCTCAGTTAAACCAATACTTCGGTTCACTTCCTAAGCCAAGTTATTGACTCTGTACCTGTCACTACCATTCAGTATGGGTATAAGGTTCATAGTAAATGGATGGGTTTTTCGTATGGTTTTTTATTATGCCTCCCATGCCCATCCTGTGGGCATGGGATGCGTAATAAAGACACATAATGCAAAGAGACACATAATAAAGACATATTGGAAAAGACACATAATAGGTTAGGAACTGAACACCAAAATTCTTTTAGCTAGGCAAATTGAGGTGCAGAACATATGGGTGGATAGGGGGGGGGTACATGACACATGGGTTGGCATAATACGTGATGGGGTATGGGGTCCATAACACATGGATGTGCACGCATAATAAGATGGGTATGGCGTGCATGACATATAGATGGGTATGGGATGCATAATAAATGACCTAACTTACACCGGTGTTTTTTTTTCAGAACGTAAGTGTGAGGATGTGTGTGTCGGGTACAGCAGGTGTGTGGGGCACTGCAGGTTGTCTGGGGTACAACAGGTGTACGCGGTAAGTGCCACATCTGTTGTTTGTTTACTCTTGCTACAGCTGTGTTGGGATTACTCTAATCAGACAAAGGTCTTGGTGATAATTATCTCTCTTTATATCTGGAATCATCTGCCGGGTAATAACGCGTTCATTTGTTCCGTTATACTCTACTATGTTATACTCTAGTATAATTTGCTTATTGTTTTATGAGCATGGTTGGAGATTATCAAACTGCCAATTCACATATTGAGATAAATAAAACAATTGGCAAGGAACACTGAAGGAAGAGAAAATACTGAAGGTGGAACTTGTAATTGCTGAACGAGATATGAGTGTCTACAGAAGGAGGGCTTATTTTCAATAGAAAAAATATTTGATAAGATAATTTATGGTATTCATTATTGCCCAGTCAGTATTGTTTGTTTCACTGTAAGACTGAATCAGTGATTAATCACTTTCCCGGGATTACTAAGAGACTAGTCGCCTGGCTCAGCCTGGTGATGTCGGTACTAGTAACATAGACTAGGTGCTAGTAACAAGTCATGATTCTAGCTAGATAGGTCGTCTGATGCCAGCATTTGGTTGTACGACTAGCAGACGTAATAGGCGGTACTTAGTCATCTCTGAACCTCGTTAGTACAAGTTGCAGATAATCATTAACTTGGGGGAGGTACAAATGTCAGGAGGTTTTGTAGTTTTGACTATAGCCAGTGATGTCAGGGGTTTTGTTTTGACTATAGCCAGTGATGTCAGGGGTTTTGTTTTGACTATAGCCAGTGATGTCAGGGGTTTTGTTTTGACTATAACCAGTGATGTCAGGAGTTTTGTTTTGACTATAACCAGTGATGTCAGGGGTTTTGTTTTGACTAAAGCAGCGATGTCAGGGATTTTGTTTTGACTAAAGCCAGCCATGTCAGGGTTTTGGAACACAGACTCACTTAGTTTTAACTTTGGTGAGAATGTCGATCTGGTCCTGGAAGTCGATGACCGCTTCCTGATGTTTCTTCTTGAGCATGTGGTGGGTCTGCTCGCTCTCCAGATGCACATCCTCCAACAGCTTCCGCAGCTTGGCCAGCTCCGCGTCCCGCTTCTTGTTGATCTCAATCTGCAAGAACAGTCTAGGGTGAGTCTCTATTGCTTCTTTCTTACCTCTTACTTATAACAAGGGTGGATGAGTAATGCAGCTGAATTTGACTTTAACAATTCATTCCGGTTGTCGGGGATAGGAAGCCTGTACTTAAGCCAACTAAGTACCTTCCTAGAATGACCTTTGACCTTCCCTAGAATGCAACCTGACAAAAGAGCCAAAACTCAACCCCCGCAAGCACAACTAGGTGAGTAAAATAGTTGCCTAAGCTCAAGGGTACCTGTTTTAATGCTAGGTGAACCGGTGCATTAGGTGAAAGGAAACTTGCGCAACCTTTTCTGTCCTGCTTTGGGATTGATCCCAGGGTACGATCGGTTGTGAGCCGAGGACGTAAGCCACTGTGTGTATACCGTCGTCATCTTTCCGATAAAAGGTTTCGATGCGTCTCGTCGAATAACATCGACCTGATGATGACAAAGGTGTTTACCTAAACCATATTCCCGAGCGCCGGCAGTTTATTCCCGAAGAGCTGTCCTGTTGGCCATTTGTGACGAGCCGATCCTGAGCATCCTCTAGCCCTCGTTCCATGTGTTTAGTTACAACTTGTTTACCGGAGGCAGAAGGACAAGTTTTCAATACAGTGAGGTATATCGAGGACTCTGTGGGAGGCGTCAACGATGATGCCCTCATCCCGCCGATTGAAATGTGTTATTTCGACAGATGAAGTAAAAGTTGTTGATGGAGGTACAGGGTAATGGTGGCGCAGAGTCGTTAGGTTGTTAGGGAAGGTGGATGTGGCAGGCGAAGCAACTATAGTTCATCCTACACGGCCACCCACTACAGTCCCACTGCATTCCACTGCACCCTGCACGCCCACCCACTACAGTCCCACTACATTCCACTGCACCCTGCACGGCCACCTACTAAGCTCGCTACACTCCTTCACTTGATTCACCGAGAAGCTTCAGAGAGCACAAACACCCAGGAATGTTGAGGCAATCGCGTAAGGAAAATAGATACACCGGTTTTGCGCATCCATGAGAGAAACTTTTATTTAAATTGAATGATTAAAGGTAGAATCAGTACAGGACGAAGGGCTAAAATCGCGAGATCTTACTGAACTATAAAGGGTTGCGATTAAGATGTTGATATTTAATTTTAAGATATTTTTTTAATTGAGAAACATTGGCATAACCGGATATAAAATTGTGATACACGTCCTTGATACAAATTTAGTTACATAATAATGATAAATATGAGCATAACATAGAGGCAAATATCTGTTCAATTCACATTGGAATATTTATATTTTTTTGTGACGAAATCTTTGGCATAGCAAAGTAAGAAACATTATCTGAAGCCTTAGAGGAAAGCCGAAACGCCTTGAGAGTTTTTATTACTCTTGGTACGATATCTGTATTAATTGACGTGATGGAACCATCTTAACCCAACGATCTAACGAGACATACTCTTAATGGTGCCATAAAAAACACAGAACAAACATTATAGGGAATAAACTTAAATTAAAATAAATATAAACTTAGAATTAGAGCTTGTCATGTAATTAATGTGTGCTCCAAACTTTAATAGTTTTTCTAGATTACTGAGTGTTCTAGCTTTAATTTCTTTTCTAGAATAATGTGTGCTACTTGCTACAGTTACTTCTCAAAAATAAATTTAATAGATTCTCGCTTTTGTAAACAGAACTTTAGAGAAAGAAAATATTTAAAACACTGTCCGAACCTGTCCATCGGCGCCTGCTTCGACCTCCTCAATTCGTTCTGAGAGTTGGATCACTTGAACACTGAGGTCAGCCTTCTCTCGTTCAACCTGTGGATACGAATACAATTAGAAAGTTTGCAGGGCAGCGGTATATCATATAAAAAGTAATATAATGTGAAGTGTTGCTGTAGAAATTAAAACCATTATGAAAATGCAATGGAAGAGTCATTCATAACCTGACGCAAAAGATATAGTAAGAAAAATGCTGAAAAGTTAATACATTTATGTAAGTACTTGTATTGATTTTTAGTGTTTGAAGGTAATGGCAATGTGTTAGTTACAAAGAACAACATTTCAACACACTTATCGGTAGGCTAAACCTACAAATACAGAACATGTTGTGAATACATACACTGTTACCCCCCTCAGTATATGTATTTATATACTGTATAGTATATATGTATTTATATACTGTATAGTATATATGTATTTATATACTGTATAGTATATATGTATTTATATACTGTATAGTATATATGTATTTATATACTGTATAGTATATATGTATTTATATACTGTATAGTATATATGTATTTATATACTGTATAGTATATTAATAGAACGTCGCATCTTTTGTCGTGTACTCTACTTAGGGCCATTGTCAAATAGATGGAGATAATGAAATCTCTTGATACCCCTTAGATAATTACATCTTTTTGTTACCTCTAGATAATGGCACCTTTTTCCTACCCTCAGTTAATGTCGTCCATTTGATACCCTTATATGACACATTATGGTATCTTATCTTGAGGTTATCTTGAGATGATTTCGGGGCTTTAGTGTCCCCGCGGCCCGGTCCTCGACCAGGCCTCCACCCCCAGGGAGCAGCCCGTGACAGCTGACTAACACCCAGGTACCTATTTTACTGCTAGGTAACAGGGGCATAGGGTGAAAGAAACTCTGCCCATTTTTTCTCTCCGGCGTCCGGGATCGAACCCGGGACCACAGGATCACAAGTCCAGCGTGCTGCCAACTTGGCCGGCCGGTTCCCCCGTGTTCGGGGGAGACCGAACACGGGGGGAGCCCTGGTATCGTGGATTCACCCGTGGTACCCGTAGATAATATCTTTTGGTATCCTTGGATAGTAGCTTCCTTTGGTACTCTTAGATAATGACTTCCTTTTACTATCCTTAGATAATGACTTTTTTTGGTACCCTTAGACAATGAGATCGTTTTGCTACCCTTAGTTAATGACATAATTTTGATACCCGTAGACAATGACATCTTTTGGTACCATTAGATAATGACATCTTTTGCGACCCTTAGATAATGGCATAATTTTATTACTCTATATTTAATGTTATCCTTTTGCTACTCTTAGATAATATATCAGCAACTTAAGGAAAAACCTTCTACATGGCCTGAAAAAGGTGAATAACAGCAGGCAGTCATACACAATTAAGCTGATTATAGTTAGCAATAAAACACAGGCTTATTATAGCCGGCAATAAAACAAGATTATTATAAAAACCATATAAGAATTAAGCTTATCACAAACCAAACAAAATTGATCTTGTTACAGCAGACAAAAGGCATCGATGCTTATTATGCCACACACAAGATCAAATTAAATTTATTATATCAAACAAAACACGACTAAGCCTATATTAGTTATTAGCATTACTCTCCATGAAGTTGGGTGTTATATAAGTCACGTTTTGCCTAAGTTAATTATCTAAGCCTAGCCTAAAGGCTAAGAAATTGAAAATGTTATTGTATGCCTGTGGTAGTGCATAGTTAAGCACCGGAAGTCTCCACGGTTTGTGCTGGAGTATTTCTTATAAAAGGAAGTGGAGTTACAGCAGTAGCAGGGTAAAGCAGGAAGCGTGTGTCTGCTGACTTAGCAGAAAGTACTAATGCAGTAGCAGGTGGGAGAGTACACACAAGCACCAATAATACTTACCCTCTGCCTGAGTTCCCTCTCGTACTCGATGTCCTCCATAAGCAGGCGGATCTTGTCCTGAAATAAAGAGAGAGTACATGGTCAGTGAGGGGGACCAACAAAGAGTACATGGTCAGCGAGATATCAAGAAAAAGTACATATTCAGTAAGGGGGCACTTGAGACAGCTGCAGCGGGCCGAGTCGAACATGGGAGGGGGGACAGTATTCTACCCGCTACTCAGCTAACGTTACTGGCATTCACTGAGTCACGGAGAAAGCACTCGCACCCCCTCTCTGCCCTCAGGCAGCCAGCAAGCACACTCTGCCAAACATTTTCGCTCCCTCACCCACCAATACCTCTTGTTCAACACCTCTCTCTCTCTCTCTCCTTCCCTCCACCAACACCACCATCTTTCTCAACACTTTGCTCTAACCAGTGCTTGGTCATGGCTCCTGGCTCCAGTGGTTCAGTGCCTGGCCCCCCCCTGTGTTTTGAAGGAAGCTTGAGAGTAATAGTTCACTGCCTCTGTGTTTTAAGACGCGTGTGTTCGCCAAGGCAAAGAATCAAGCTTTGTGTAATTCCCCGATGAATCAAAAGTTGATATATTTATTCCGGGACTGAATGACTCTGAAACATGGCTCGTCAGATTTATTCCCAGTCAGTTCATCATCACAACAATCAGCTCATCACTCCCATATACAGCTCATCAATACCACATTCAGCCCCACACCCATCAGCTGGTGTGGCGCACCACACCCATCAGCTGGTGTGGCGCACCACACCCATCAGCTGGTGTGGCGCACCACACCCAACAGCTGGTGTGGCGCACCACACCCAACAGCTGGTGTGGCGCACCACACCCATCAGCTGGTGTGGCGCACCACACCCACAGCTGGGGTGTAGGGTGGGAGAAGCAAGGTGTCAATATGAGTGGAGGAAGGCCGCCTCCCGAAATGGTTCTACCAGCGGGCCTTGGCGTTTATTTTAGCTCAAGAACGTCTTGGCTGTCTGCCCTACCCCTGCCTCCACTCCCCACACATGCACACATGCGCGCGCGCACTCACACACACACACACACACACACACACACACACACACACACACACACACACACACACACACACACACACACACACACACACACCACACACAGCTCGAGATGCAGGCAGGAGTGAAAGGGAAGGTATTCCATTGGATAAGGGAGTTCCTAAGCAACAGAAGACAGTGAGTCACTGTGAGGGGTGAGGTCTCAGATTGGCGAGACGTCATCAGTGGAGTCCGGCAGGGTTCAGTCCTTGGACCCATACTGTTTCTGGTATACGTAAATTATCTCCCAGAGGGTATAGAATCGTTCCTCTTATTGTTTGCTGATGATGCAAAAATTATGAGGCGGATTAAGACGGAGGAAGACCGTATGAGGCTACAAGATGACCTAGACAGACTGAATGAATGGTCCAACAAATGGCTACTAACGTTCAACCCGAGTAAATGTAAGGTTATGACACTAGGCGGTGGAAACATGAGGTCAGGAACAGGATACAGAATGGGAGATGAAGTACTTCATGAAACAGAGAGAAAGATCTAAGAGTTGATATCACACCAAACCTGTCTCCTGAAGCCCACATAAAAAGAATTACTTCTTCGGCATATGGGAGGCTGGCTAACATCAGAATAGCCTTCAGGAACCTGTGTAAGGAGTCATTCAGAATTTTATATACCACATATGAAAGACCAATCCTGGAGTATGCATCCCCAGCATGGAGCCCGTACCTTGTCAAGCACAAGACGAAGCTGAAAAAAGTTCAGAGGTATGCCACTAGGCTAGTCCCAGAACTTAAGAGGCATGAGTTATGAGTAAAGGCTGCGGGAAATGCACCTTACGACAAAGGAAGACAGAAGAGTAAGGGAAGATATGATCACTACCTACAAAATTCTCAGGGAAATTGACAGGGTGGACAAAGACAAACTCTTTAGCACGGGTGGAACACGAAAAGGGGACACAGGTGTAAACTTAGTGCTCAGATGAGCCACAGAGACACTAGAAAGAATTTTTTCAGTGTCAGAGTAGTCAACAAATGGAACGAATTAAGTAGTGATGTGGTGGAGGCTGACTCCATACACAGTTTCAGATGTAGATTTGATAGAGCCCAGTAGGCTCAGGAATCTGTACACCAGTTGATTGACAGTTTGAAGCGGGACCAAAGAGCCAGAGCTCAACCCCCGCATGCACAACTAGGTGAGTACACACACACACACAAACGTACTAAGGAAGTAAGTCTCACATTAATGAAAGCAAAAATATGGGAAACAATCGTAACATACAAAATATGCAGTAAAATCAACAAGTAGACACTTAAGATATTTATTTTGAAAGAAATACGATTGAGGAGACACCAGTCAAAAATATTTTCAGTGTCTTAAGACTGTAAGCAATATATTAGTGTGGCATGAACTCTGGAGCGAGTCACTGGCCTCCTGTCGTACAGTTGCTTCTCTGTCTTTCTCCTCTACTTCCGTACTTTTTGTCCTCTGGAACATGTGGGTTATGTATCTTAAAGTATGCTCTCACAATACTCATTCTTCATCTTCTCATACTTATTAATAATCACTCATTGAAAGAATGCACACTATTCTCTTATCTTTCTAATTTACGGCCACCTCTTAGACTTTTTAGGTCCATATGTTGATCTCTTTCATATTTGTCTTTTTTCCAAAGTTATGCACTGTTCAGTGGGTATATTTGCCTATGCACTGATTTATTACTAAAAAATCATACTCAGAGTCAAAAGAAGATACAATAGATCCCAGAACGCTCAAGAAATAGTACAGCATTTAATTGGACGGTAAGAAGCTAGAGCACAGAGCTGAAGTCCACCTCCCACAAGCACACATACCTGCTTACATACTCAAAATCAAGTGAGCAAATGACAAGAGGGACGCAAACAGAACTAAAGAGACTGGATGTAAAGATATATAGAGATGAATAAGGTTATTTAAGGAGAAAATGCTAAATCAGTATGATTCTGTAGCACTTGGAAGGAATATAAAGACAAGGATCTCATATATGAGGACAGAGTAAAGTAAAAATAGTGTTCAGCCACTTCGACCACTGGAGATGGAACGCCGACCCTGCAAGAAGCAAAGCGGTCGCTCTACCGACCAGTCTAAGTAGTCTATATTAATCTCCAAAGCAATTATTGTTCCTGATAATACTGAAGCTCTCTGGTTAAGGTTTAAGCCCCCATCCAAGCAAGACATCAACATACAACGGGCTTTAATTAAGAAACCTGCAAAGTGATTTTTTTTTTCAACGCTGCTCCATTGGTAACAAACTGACTCTGCGATAAACAAGACTTTAACACTCGCCATAAAATTAGCGTTGATCTCACTGTGGAGCTTGCCAGTGTCGGTCTCACTGTGAAGCTTACCAGCATGGCATCTGCTTCTTAAGGATCTTGTCATATCAAATGAGGTTTAACAGATTACTTATTATTATTAACATCTTTATTGACAAAATTATCTGTTGTTGATTATTATGCCTTGCATCTTTTTAATTTTTCTCCTAAACAATTATGAGGTCTAGATGTAATACAGAATGATGCCATGCGCATCATCCTGGGCTGTCCTAGAACTGTCAGAATTGTTAACATGAGAAAGGAACTAAAATTACCTTCAATTTACGAAAGAATAGTTCTACTTAGTACTATGTTTTGCGCCAAAACTTTGAAAAATAACAGATGCTGAGATAAAATAGTAATGAACAATGAAGAACAAAAACGAGGAACGGAGATCGGTGTATTTCGAGTTGTAGGCTTCGTTGTTGAATGTTAAGATGTAACAATTTGTTTTGGATTGAAGCATGGTAACCGAGTGCCTTGGTGATGTCTAAATCAATTAAGTGAATCGCTTCCAGTTACAGTTAACAGTAATGCAGATCTGATGACTTAGCAGTGTCATATACGGAGAAGTCTTGAGTGTGTACTCAACCTGTACCTATAGGACTGAATGCTGTATCATTTTTACTTATTAATATTTCTTTGGTATTAGCCTTGACTACTTCCTCCTCCTAACTCATTCAATCATTCAATTTCATTATTAAATTTACTCAATTGAGAGCATTTGGGGTGGAACAGTGTCTTTTTGTGTCTTTGGTGCAGTGGAAGTGTAGTTCACGTTTCCTTGGCAAGATCAGTATTGTATGTGTCTTTGTTGGGGTGGAATAGTCGTGTATATTTCCTTGGTGAAAGCAGTAGTGTTCGGGTCCACGGTGAGAGCATTAATTTTCTTCTGTGTTAGAAGGGCGACTTATCCAGTCGCTCATTTTCATTGATGAGGTGCAAGTCTGACTACTTCCCTCTACCAGTGGCCGGGATATCTATCCTTTGTTATCTACACTGATGTATTTTTATCTAGGGTGCAAGGGAGTTGCAATGTGACTATTAAGCTTATGATGTATAATGTTTATACTAAAAAAAAGTCATATTATGTAACTTACAATTGTTCATATTGTAGTTTAACATGGAAGTCTTACCAAACAATTGAATCAGACCTGAAGAACTTTTGGCAACCCTAGTCTGTCAAAAGGGTCACCTTGCTCACGTTAACCTTCATCCCGGACAGGCCCCCATTTTATGTGTAAAATAACGGTGTATTTAAGTGGGTACACTTTTAGGTATTTTTTCATACAATAAATATAAGGCATGTGTGGAAAATTAAATATAATCAGTTAGCACAAAGTGATAATGATGGTACTTATACTGTTTAAACAAATAGCCAAAAGTGCACCCACTTTTGTGCACCATTACGAAAGCAAGTCATAGCAGGTGAGAGCAGTGGTGTAATTTGCTTTTGAAACCAGTTGTGTGTCCTTGGTATAGAGGTACTAGTCGTGATTTTGTCCTTAGGATTAATGGATTGATTGATAGAGATTAAGCAACCCAATAAGTGGCACAGGCATTATTAGCCCATGATGTCCTTAGTTTAGATTGATGAGGAAGATTAAGCCACCCAAGAGGTAGCACGAGCATGAGTAGCCCGTAAAACACCTTAGCTTAGGAGGGGGTAGTGGAATATATATCAAAGTGGGGTGGAGCAGAGGCATATGTGTCCTTGGTGGGGTGGAGCAGCGGTGTACGTGTCCTTGGTGGGGTGGAGCAGCGGTGAGAGTAACATTGGCATGGAGTCTGCTGGCGACGGCGGCTTCAACAGCAACAATTTCTGGTCATCGGGACACACTCCAAAAATAATAGTGAGCACCAGAGCTAGGAAGTAAAAGTGTGGTGAGGGGAGATGTGGGTGGGGGGGGGGGAAGGAAAGTGTAGTTGAAGAGAGATAATGGGAAGAATTAGCTTGAAGGATAGGGGAAAAAATTACGTTGGTGTTGGAAAATGTAGGGTTGAGCAAGTGTGGGCTTGTGGTATTAGAGAAATTAAGGGATGTACGTGAAATTGAGGGATGTACCAAAGAAGTAGAATTTTGTGAAACACTTCATCAATCAATTGTGTGTACACCCGCCACACACGTCATTATCCAAGTCCGTCCTCTCCCACCACACTTGCCCAACATTCCTATTAGTAAATGAAAAAAATCCTATTATGATTTTTTTTTCAATTTCAATTAAGTTTGTCTTAATATAATTTATTGTGAATTTAGTTAATTGTGTTTTTACTATTTGTACCTGCAGAATCGAGCTGTTAGCTCATGGACTCCGCCTTTCTAACCGTTTCCTCTATCATATCTACTGCATATATTTCTCACACACACAAACATTCCCCAGGATGCAAGCCCGTAACATTCTGGAGGAACCTATATACTGCTAGGTGAACATTAGCATCAGGTTAAAGAAACTGTGCCCATTTGTTTCCGCCTCGCTCGGGAATCGAACCCGGGCCCTAAGGACGACATCTTCTGAGCGGTGTCCACTCAGCCACGAGGACCGAGTGTGTGTGTGTGTGTGTGTGTGTGTGTGTGTGTGTGTGTGTGTGTGTGTGTGTGTGTGTGTGTGTGTGTGTGTGTGTGTGTGTGCTATTTACACAGACTATTTTATTTCCTTATTCGGTAGCGCCTCTCTGAATTTTACCCTTTTGGTGGTGATTAGTTTGGTGTTCTGGTAGGAACGCCCATCACTGCTAATCTCTATCACCGTAACATGTGGATCTAAATCTTAGGTTTCTGGCATAGAGAACGAAACCAATCTTGCAACAGAGAAATTCTGAAGTAGAATTCACGTTTTTTTTTTTAATTATTATTGAATCCTATTTTGAGTAATGATTTATAGCTGTAGAGAATACCAGTCACTGGACTAGCAGCATCTGTTTATTAGTATATACACGGGCCACAGCAAGGGCAAGTTGCCTACCTATACTGCAAGGAGCAAAAGGATTTGAGTGAGGTCGCTAGCCTCTTGAGATATTCTACCTCTGTGAGTCATACTCTTGCCCTCTCTACCATGAGTTACTGGAGTGAGATGGTTTCCCATTGTCAGGCACAATGAAGCCTGCAAGATTTGTCGTTCCCCCTCTAGGTCAGCTGCTAACTTTACCCAGGATGCTAGCCACAACAGTTTCTTAGCCCGCAGGTACCTATTTACTGTTAGGCGTAGGGAGACAGTCGTAACGTCCCGTCCTGTGTGTAAAAAGGTATTTGTTTTTAAGGAGAGAAAATATCAAATTCAGTAGACTTTCGACACCGTCACTTCCATTACTGTCTCGCATGATGAGTTTAACCAAATGGAAACACGTGACATTATGTAGAGTTGTGATTGGCTTTGAACTAAAATATCAGCCAATCAGCATAGAGATCGCTGACAACATTCCTGAGCCCCTTCGTCGGATAGTTCTTGTGAGTTTTGTCTCAACCAGATATTTCGACATAGTTTATGGTACGTTCTCCCAAAATGGAAGTATATTGAAAATAGGAGGTTTTTATGCAGGTCACAAGAGGCTGAGGTGTGCCGGAAGACAATTTACCCACATTTGGGGACTTGTGACTTCGTTTGACCGTTTGACTATCATCATTGGCTGGAGACTATGAGGATTCATCTCTTGTTGCAGCCAAGTGGTGGGTGGTGTACCAAGAGCACATTTTGACCAACGACAAACGTGTACGTCTGAGGAGACAGGTGGTACCTTTGCCAAGATATGTGGTGTTTACTTGTAGAGAATACAGAGGCCTCGTGGACGCAGCTGGGCTCAGCGTCAGCGGACAGATCAGGAAGTGGCATGGTTTACTTCTGAGTGTGCGGCGGGGCACGGACCAGCCAGAATAACACCTTGCATCTTACACACTCACAAACACACTCAATGTGATTTGAGTACCGAGCCATATGTAGACGTCAGATGAAACCCTTGCTAGGTAAATATGGAATTGGTTAGTGTATCCGCGATAACCGTCTTGCATATCGCCATGCAGTGAAGGGAGGTGTGGGTGTTTGGATTGTGATACACATCAAATATTTATTTTGATGTGTCTAGGCTGTCCTTATATTTGATGACATGTTTAGTAATTAGCCTGACTACATTACTTCCATTTGCTACAAAAAATTTGTTCATTAGTGGCCAGGGAGTCACCATATTGATGGTTATTGGTCATAAGAGTCACCTATTATTCAAGTTATTTCTACGCATGTTATTTACCGACTTTAATTAAATGAGTGCGTATCAACATCTCTACACAATGATAAATCCTTTCCTCTTGCGTTTGAATATAGGTAACTTTCAGAAGGAAAAGATTGCGGTAACATTGTGTTTCAGTATTTTGTATCTATGTTCGGGGCGAATATTACTTTATTGCTATGTGCTACATCTTATAGCATTAAAGATCAGCACTGAATGAAGCACTGAGCACATCCTTCCAGTCAAATAATTATTTACCCGGGTATTTTGAGGTAACCATTATAACATTTCATATTTGGGGGAGTTTCTGGAGCTGCTGTTGTCTACACGTCCAACCCGCAAATCTGAAAATGAATAAATGATGGACCGAAACGTGTTGCTTGTGCTGCTAGTCTTTGATGAGAGGGTGAGTGTGTTCTTGACCAGGAGGGTGTGTGTGAGTCTTGCAGCAATGAGTAACTGTGTTTATTATCTGCCTTGTGCTTCTCGTCTCTAATCCACTCCATTAACCACAAAGGCAACCATTTATTATTTGATAGTCCCCTGGTTAACGCAGAATGTATGGTCTTCTCAAGCCATTTTTTCTGTATATATTCTCACACCTGAAAATGTGTTTATCCTGAACCTGTCAGCATTTATAGCCTCGTGATAATTTATTATTGGAGAGAGAGAGAGAGAGAGAGAGAGAGGTAGGTAGGTAGGTAGGTAGGTAGGTAGGTATATACTCGTTGGCTCGCTCCGGTGACTATACAAGTCTCCAACCGCTATTTAATGTTCACAAGTTCTCGTACAGTGATCACAGGGCGTTGCTAATCCACTCACTGGGTGTTGGTGTGTCGAGGGCGGAACTTTAGACTCGACCAACAACAGATTCCGCCGAGAGCCTTTCAATTCTTGTCGTGTCCTCGGGTTTAGTGAGTGTCTTGAAGTTGGCCCCTTGCACCGCTGTTACCACCCGCGGTACTTGTGCTACTGGTACCGCCTGTGTGCTACTGGTACCACCTGTGTGGTGCTGGTACCGCCTGTGTGCTACTGGTATTAACTGTGGTATTGGTACCTTCTACGTTGGTACTCAGTTGTGCTCAATGGAATTTGGGGGTTCTGTTATTACATGTATGGTTCTGGCACGAGGTGTGGGATACAGGCACCAGGTGTGGGATACTGGCACCAGGTGTGGGATACTGGCACCAGGTGTGGGATATTGGCACCAGGTGTGGGATACTGGCACCAGGTGTGGGATACTGGCACCAGGTGTGGGATACATGGCATTTGCAATCATTCCAAGATTCATTGCATTTCTCTCAGCATCATCAAAGCACAAGTTTCTCACCTTATTACTCTTTCAGGTGTAGAGAGTAAGGCAGAATAATGTGGATGAAACAACCCAACCAGAGCAGGTGTGGAATGGCAGTATTTATGTCCTGGATAAAATTATCAATTAGAGAATAGTTCAGAGTAACTTCCAAGGAGGGGAGGAGGAGGGTTGTTAAACGTCGTTACTCATTTCCCACGTGGGAATTGGGTGGTTAGGATTGTTTGCTGTTTGTAACTTCCCGAGGAGAAACAGTAATTTTCTGTAGCTTCAGTTGGGGGGGGGGGGTGTGGTTCTCCCACTTGAGACCATTATGGTCATCTTAAGGTCGATTCCTTCCTTCCCTGCTCTTCATTTCCTCTTCCTCCATCCTCCTCTTCCTCCTCTCTTTTCTTCACCTTCATTCAGACACTACGGTATTGAAATAAGTTTCATTATTATTATTATTATCGTTAAAACTACTGTGGACATATCTTGTTTATCTTTAATTAAAAATCAGGTAACTAGTAATTGTCTCCCAATTTTCTTATCTCTTTGTAAAGTCAGAGAAGGAGTCAAAATAGCAACATTGCTCATAGACATTAGTATAACCCGATGTAGCCAGAGCCGGAGGACCAGATACCAAAGTGACAGTATTTAAGGAGCCACATAAACCTTCACCATGTACCCGCTTGGCGACACACACACTTCTACCACACTTTTCCCGCGCTCAGGAAATACAAAGGACACGATAACACAGGGGAAACAAAGGCTATGGAGGAACAACGAGAACCAAGAGAGGAAAGAAGAAGCATGACGACGAGAAACGAAACAGGAAGAGTAAGTGTGAGAGAGAGAGAGAGAGAGAGAGAGAGGCGAGGCACCGGCAAGATGTACTAAATTTATACTCTGGGAGGGAGGGGAGGATGATAGTCAAGATGGGAGGCTGAGGGATGAAGGAAGAGAGAGGGAAGGAGGGAGGGATCGATTGACTCTCGGTGGGCAGCCCGTTCTCTTGATTTGCCGCTCCGTCAACAGTTCAACCTCCTAACCTAACCTAACCTAACCTAACCTAACCAGAAGCGTATATTAACCCAAGCAAAGCCTGACCTATCGAGTCCGATGCATAGAAAACGGAGCGAGACATGGAAGGTATCGGGGGGGGGGGGTGGAAGAGACCAAGCCTTTAAGAACCTTTTTCAAACTGTAAACGAGAGGACCTTATTTATCCTATTTTTCTTACATTGATTAATAAACTATTTATTGTCAAGATTGACATGAATACGTGGCACTCATTGTCTCTATATGCGGCATAACTCATACTTTATAATAAAACTATATTATCATTTCTCACTGAAAACATACATAGGAACGACAGGCATTTGTAAAGATGTAACCATAGTGGGGAATATATGATATACGCCGAGGCAGTCAGGTGTACGCAGGGAGTCACATGTCAACGCCTACACATATGTACACAGGCAGTCACCAACGGTAAAGAAGTCACGTGTCGACACCTGGACACATTACCCTTCACCCCTTGATATTAATAGCCTGGTGCCACGCCTACGGCCTACGTGGTGTAGGCCTAAGGCGTGGGTGACAAAATAGGGTGATGCGCACAGATAAGGCTCTCAAACACAGCCCACTCTGCCACTCTTACAGGCGGGCACTCAGGCAATCACATACATGCACTCATATTCACGTGCAGGCACTCACACTGAACCGCGTGCTCAATCAACCAGTAGCAGAGCGAGTTTAATATGACAGTGGGAGAGGAGGCACCAAATAAGCTAAGGAAGCAGAGTGCCAAAGCAGCGAGGACAGGACCAGAGAGCCTGGACCAGCCGGCCTTGTAGTATGATCAACCCTCATGATCAACCCCATGATTAATCACATGATCAAGCCCATGATCAGCCCCACGCTCCACTCCCAAACCTCACGCGAAATTATCACAGATTTAAAACTTTGTATATGCAAATATTTATAACATTCTTGTAAATGCACGCTGCCCGATACTGTACTATTGCTCTTAATTATGATAGTACAGACAGTCCTCATCTACTATACTACTACTTCCAACTTTCTTTCGACGCACGTTGGAGCACATAACACTCTCCTTCCCTGGCACCCACCTGCCCCTGATACCCACCTGCCCATGGCACCCCACAGGTCCCTGGTACACAGTGCATCCTGTCTACCAGCCTCCCGTGTCCTCTGAGGATAGCTCGTGCCCCCACCTTGGCACCAGGGGTGTCGGTGCCAAGCTGTGGTGCCCGGAATGAGTGTGCCTCCAGTGCCTCGCCTGTTCTCCAGTACACACACACACACACACACACACCACACACACACACACACACACACACACACAAACACAAACACCACACACACACACACACGACAACACAGTTGATAGGGTAAGATAAGACAGGCTATTTACACAAGGGCACCGCACAAGGGGCCACAGGTGGAAACTGAGTGCCCAAAGGCCACAGAGATATTAGAAATACTTTTTTATTGTCAGAGCGGTTGACAAATGGAATGCATTAGGAAGTGATGTGGTGGAGGCTGACTCCATACACAGTTTTAAGTGTAGATATGATAGAGCCAATAGGCTCAGGAATCTGTACACCTGTTGATTGACGGTTGAGAGGCGGGACCAAAGATCCAGAGCTCACCCCCGCAAACACAACTAGGTGAGTAACTAGGTGAGTACAAGCTCGTCACATGGTACCTACCTGCAGCCTCACTAAGGTACCCACCTGTAGCCTCAGTCACAGGAAATGCCACAATCCTGGCTTACAGTATCAAGAGTGGACTGTCTCAAGATAACCTCAAGATAAGAAATACCACCTACACATTATAACCATGTATGAACTATGTGTCCCCTAGCTTACTACTTCAAAACAACCAAGCGGATTCCCCACCTTCGATTTATGCCTCTTGTAATTTGTTCCGTAACTGAATAACCCCGTTTTCCGAAACCAGTATGTACCCAGATTTACCTGAAAATCTAACTTACTCCCCAATTTATATCCCGTTGTTTCGCGTTACTAATACATTGTGGTGATATATTTAAAAACCTATTATTTAAATAACCCATTTGCTTATTACCCTTTCCCTCATTGATATACTTCAGTCCGCCTCTTATGCTATTCGTCGTCAATAGCGCGGTTTTGGGGTTTGCGACCTCACATTTACAAAATAAAGACAAATTTGAGAGAGAGTACAGAGGAAGGGTGGACTGACCTAATACTAGTTTCAGTCCCACCCCATAATACAGGTTAGAAAAAAAAGACCTTCATAAAACAGAAGACTCACAGACCTAACTGTGTTTTTCTTTGAATAAAGCGTAGACCTGTTCCTTTAAAGATAGTGAAGAGATTGTTTATAAAGCTCCAGAAGTTAGAAAACTGCCGAGGAACAATTCATTTAAAAACCTCAGGACAGTAGTCCCATATGACAGGGTGAAGAAATATTGCCCAGCTAATGTAATAGTTCCCAAAATTTTAATAGTCCCCTTCACGCGATCAGAAAGGCCTAACGCTGGTATTATGAAGCTGATTTCCCCTAAAGGTAAAATCCCAATGTTTTTAACACCTGGGACAAATGTTGTTTATGGGTGTGATAGAAGGTGGGAAAAGGGCTAGTAACCCCCCCCCTCTCAGGTAGGTAAGCATTCCTCGTAGTATTCATGTTCTTAACAGCAGCAGCGACAAGGTCTAAGGCAATACTTAATAGCTCATATCCTCCATTTCTGTCAAACGCTTCTTGTTATCTGTCACCTTGGCACGGTGCTGCTTAAGCTTTTCTTTAAAAACCGTCAATATAAGCAGCGGGGAGTATTCCTTGTTTCCTCTCCTGATCTCTTCCCATACTGAAGTTAATCAGTATGTTGTTTAAGATTTAGACAATTCCAAGAAGTGGTGACCCTAGTTCTTTTGCATATACAATCTTCAGCTGATAACTCGTGGACCTATAGATGTTCTGTCTTTGGACATATATTCTCCCTTTGTCAGCAAAGCTGGGCTGAGGGAGCTATGTATAATAATCCTCTATGATAATTATACGCACACACTCATCCTGTGAGTGATAGTTCACTGTGCACTCTCAGGCCTAGTAGTGAGTGATAGCTTATGGCGCCTCAGCTCTATTTGTCGTTTACTAAGGGAAGAAAAAGTTATTATTTCACATATTTTCAGGTGAACAACGTTCAAAATTGCCAGATCTTAATGTGAAAACAACCTGGGCTTCACGTTTCGTCAGAATTTTAAATATACAAAATCATTGAAAAAATGTTCGAAATAGGGTAAATAGGATAATAGTTTTCATATATAGAACCGTCAGTAATAAGACAATATTATTCTTCAGTTATATATAGCCCATTTAGGCCCCATGTAGATTATTGAATAGATGTAAATTTACTTGAATGATTCAGAAAAGGAGACAAATTAATCCCAGGAATTAGAAATCCCTTATCGAATCATTGAAGTATACAAATATATAACAAGGG
>WNGS01005641.1:3182384-3195584 GCA_020271785.1 Procambarus virginalis
AAGGAGTATCATAAGGATGTGATTTATAGGATATTATATATAATAACTTTAGAATCAAGGAAACTGCAGTAGGCCTATGGGCCCATTCGTGACAGCACCTATTTATATATCCTCCCAAACTCATTCATATATGTCCAACCTACGCTTGAAACAATCAAGTCATCCCACATCTGGTATTAGCTAATAATCTGTTCCACAAAGTTAGCTAATAATCTGTTCCACAAATCAACAATCCTGTTTCCAAAACCAACACAAAATAGAACACGAATTAATGGATATGAATTTGAAAAAGATGAATATTGAATAATGGATATTGATTCTGACAAAATAAAACTGGGTAAATACTGGCTTTGGAATAGGATTGAAGATTTATGGAACAAAGTACCACAACAGTCGAGTGATCTTGGGATTACTTCAGCCGTAGCTTGAGTTATGTATAAATAGGAAAAGTTTCACATGGGTCAATAAGCGTTATGTACAAATAGGAAAAGTTTCACATGGGTCAACAAGCCTTATGTACAAATAGGAAAAGTTTCACATGGGTCAATAAGCCTTGTAGAGTTCACCATATTCTGACGTATTAAATGATACTATTTTCACGCATTAATATGTAGTTTTAACAAGTGCGTAAAGTATAATGTTTTCGTAATCTCTTCTGAAGATGGAAAAAAAACATCGATAATACACCTGCTAACCACATTTTAAGGTAATGGGCGAATTTCATATACTTTTTACACAAATGTTTTTGGTCGCAAATGTTTCGTCCAAGTAATGACTCGGACTAATGTTAAGATGGCAATGACTTAATAACTACACATAAGAATTAAGAAAACATAAATCCTTATATTCCTTATGAAATGGCATAAAAATTAATACCAGGCAGCTCCCATACATATCCATCCAAACTCATACATATACATGTCTAACCTGCGCTTGAAACAATCCATCGAGCCTATGTCTACTATGTTTCTCGGTAGTTCAAGTAATTCAACAGCTTTGTTTCTAAACAGTTAATTTCCCCAAGTGTTTCCTAAATCGGGGAAAGGAGAAGAGTTTCCATGTATTAATTATCAATTATTACGCCATAATGTGCCTTTCCTTCCTATACAAAACTCCCATGAATATCCCTTGACTTTTATCACATGCAAGTAGCGAGGGTGTACGCTATTTTATAGAGCAACGAGAGTGTTCGCTATTGGCTATATAGAGCAGCGAGGGTGTTCGCTATTGACTATATAGAGCAGCGAGGGTGTTCGCTATTGGCTATATAGAGCAACGAGAGTGTTCGCTATTGGCTATATAGAGCAGCGAGGGTGTTCGCTATATAGAGCAGGGAAGGTGTTCGCTATTGGCTATATAGAGCAGCGAGAGTGTTCGCTATTGGCTACATAGAGCAACGAAGGTGTTCGCTATTGGCTATATAGAGCAGCAAGAGTGTTCGCTATTGGCTACATAGAGCAACGAAGGTGTTCGCTATTGGCTATATAGAGCAGCAAGAGTGTTCGCTATTGGCTACATAGAGCAACGAAGGTGTTCGCTATTGGCTATATAGAGCAGCAAGAGTGTTCGCTATTGGCTATATAGAGCAGCGAGAGTGTTCGCTATTGGCTACATAGAGCAACGAAGGTGTTCGCTATTGGCTATATAGAGCAGCAAGAGTGTTCGCTATTGGCTACATAGAGCAACGAAGGTGTTCGCTATTGGCTATATAGAGCAGCAAGAGTGTTCGCTATTGGCTACATAGAGCAACGAAGGTGTTCGCTATTGGCTATATAGAGCAGCGAGAGTGTTCGCTATTGGCTACATAGAGCAACGAAGGTGTTCGCTATTGGCTATATAGAGCAGCAAGAGTGTTCGCTATTGGCTATATAGAGCAGCGAGGGTGTTCGCTATTGGCTATATAGAGCAGCGAGGGTGTTCGCTATTGGCTACATAGAGCAACGAAGGTGTTCGCTATTGGCTATATAGAGCAGCAAGAGTGTTCGCTATTGGCTATATAGAGCAACGAAGGTGTTCGCTATTGGCTACATAGAGCAACGAAGGTGTTCGCTATTGGCTATATAGAGCAGCAAGAGTGTTCGCTATTGGCTATATAGAGCAGCGAGGGTGTTCGCTATTAGCTATATAGAGCAGCGAGGGTGTTCGCTATTGGCTATATAGAGCAGCGAGAGTGTTCGCTATTGGCTATATGGAGCAGCGAGAGTGTTCGCTATTGGCTATATAGAACAGCGAGGGTGTTCGCTATTGGCTATATAGAGCAGCGAGGGTGTTCGCTATTGGCTATATAGAACAGCGAGGGTATTCGCTATTGGCTATATAGAGCAGCGAGGGTGTTCGCTATTGGCTATATGGAGCAGCGAGAGTGTTCGCTAGACTTAGCAGACCATCATTGAAGGCGGGTGTTGGGTCGTCATGGCGACCGGGACGCTTGGCGGGTTGCCCGCCACCACCACACGTGGACGCCCCGCCATCACTGCCCACCGTCCTAACCCCAACCAATACCACCATTACACACTTACGTCGGCGTCATTTTCTTCTCCAGCGTTCTCTCAACGTCTGTAACCTTGTCACCTACGTGGTATGATGACGCCGGCTTATAGGTCCGCTGTTGATATAGATCCTGATGGTTCATGGGTCTATAGCATCGTGATTAGACATCTACGGTTGATTTGTTGACATGACTGGCGCCAGAATACACGTATGAATATGGGTTGGTGGAGGTAGCGACGGCTGGAGGAGGAAGGAGGGGGGAGGCTGGTGGACGTACCTCCATGCGGGAGATGTTGCTGATGTCGGTGATGTACTCGATGGTAACATTGCTGTCATCGGGTGCCGCTCCAGCGCGGTAAGAGTAGGTCTTCGAAGACACTTTCTGAGATGATGACGAGGAGGAGATCACCTGAGTTCTAGAACTGGATGAAGAAATCTTAGAGATTTTGCTGGAGGAGACAACCGCCTTGGAAGACATTTTTGCGGTTCTCGGAGGAAACTGAGACACAAACACACACTGTAAACAAGGTAGTTGGCGCCGAGGATTCAACGAGACACGAAGCGGGCACACGCACACCGTCTGCTAGCTCCGCCTGGCCAGAACTCCAAAGAGACTGAACCCCCAAAGATAGTTGTTCATGCCTTAAATTCTCCTCCAGATGTCGCCAGTGTCCGTAGCTCAAGTTACTAAAGAAAGCGGGCCACCTATACCATTTATAGCCACGGCACCCGAGTTTAGCCGAGCCCATCCGAGTGGACACGAACGAAAACGGGAACAAACTCACTTTTACTCATTATATGGTCAGTTGAAATAAAAATGTCCATAGCAGCAGCGAACAGGTGTGTGGCCAGGATCCAAACACCCCACAAGTCAGGTTACACTCGGACGGTACACCTTACACCTGTCGTGAATGGCAGCGTCTGCAGCTGCAGAATTATGAGCTTACGTCTCATGTATCTCATGAGCAATGTTGAAGTTTAAACTTAGGAGGAAGCACTTAGACAATCTTAGTGGTTAGTGGAGCACGTACAGTGAACTGTGGCTATCCCCGCTCCCACTCGTCCCAAAACTCCGTGCGAAATTAGGGGCTTCAATTAATATACAATCACTATATACACCAAATAACCACGGTAATATATTTATATATTTTACGAGTCAATTATTATTAATCTATGCCTCAGGTATGCACATCTTATCTCTTATACGCTCTACTTTCCAACTGCAGACAACAAACAAAATCCCTACACAACGAGCAGCAAGAATTAGCCCGTGGGCGAGATGAAGGTAGCCACAGAGTTACCTAACTCAGAGCTTCCCACACCAACAATAGACCAGGGATGTGTGTGTGTGTATTCTTGTTAAGAGCGGTAATGCCGCGTGAGTCAGAGGTGACAATAGAGCCAGACGGGAACATAGAGGGTGTATCAACTCCTTAACATGTATTCACTTGCCGATGTAACCAAGTGAATCAACAGGGCCCAGTATAGCTAGACAACACTTCAGGGGAAGTACCTACTGCCTTGGCATATCTCCCTCTATTGGTGACAGACAACATCTTTTTGAGAAAAATTTANAGGAGAGAAAATATCAAATTCAGTAGACTTTCGACACCGTCACTTCCATTACTGTCTCGCATGATGAGTTTTAACCAAATGGAAACACTGACATATGTAGAGTTTTGATTGCTTTGAACTAAAATATCAGCCAATCAGCATAGAGATCGCTGACAACATTCCTGAGCCCCTTCGTCGGATAGTTCTTGTGAGTTTTGTCTCAACCAGATTTTCGACATAGTTTATGGTACGTTCTCCCAAAATGGAAGTATATTGAAAATAGGAGGTTTTTATGCAGGTCACAAGAGGCTGAGGTGTGCCGGAAGACAATTTACCCACATTTGGGACTTGTGACTTCGTTTGACCGTTTGACTATCATCATTGGCTGGAGACTATGAGGATTCATCTCTTGTTGGCAGCCAAGTGGTGGGTGGTGTACCAAGAGCACATTTTGACCAACGACAAACGTGTACGTCTGAGGAGACAGGTGGTACCTTTGCCAAGATATGTGTGTTTTTACTTGTAGAGAATACAGAGGCCTCGTGGACGCAGCTGGGCTCAGCGTCAGCGGACAGATCAGGAAGTGGCATGGTTTACTTCTGAGTGTGCGGCGGGGCACGGACCAGCCGAATAACACCTTGCATCTTACACACTCACAAACACACAATGTGATTTGAGTACCGAGCCATATGTAGACGTCAGATGAAACCCTTGCTAGGTAAATATGGAATTGGTTAGTGTATCCGCGATAACCGTCTTGCATATCGCCATGCAGTGAAGGGAGGTGTGGGTGTTTGGATTGTGATACACATCAAATATTTATTTTGATGTGTCTAGGCTGTCCTTATATTTGATGACATGTAGTAATTAGCCTGACTACATTACTTCCATTTGCTACAAAAAATTTGTTCATTAGTGGCCAGGGAGTCACCATATTGATGGTTATTGGTCATAAGAGTCCCCTATTATTCAAGTTATTTCTACGCATGTTATTTACCGACTTTAATTAAATGAGTGCGTATCAACATCTCTACACAATGATAAATCCTTTCCTCTTGCGTTTGAATATAGGTAACTTTCAGAAGGAAAAGATTGCGGTAACATTGTGTTTCAGTTTTTGTATCTATGTTCGGGCGAATATTACTTTATTGCTATGTGCTACATCTTATAGCATTAAAATCAGCACTGAATGAAGCACTGAGCACATCCTTCCAGTCAAATAATTATTTACCCGGGTATTTTGAGGTACCATTATAACATTTCATATTTGGGGGAGTTCTGGAGCTGCTGTTGTCTACACGTCCAACCCGCAAATCTGAAAATGAATAAATGATGGACCGAAACGGTTGCTTGTGCTGCTAGTCTTTGATGAAGGGTGAGTGTGTTCTTGACCAGGAGGGTGTGTGTGAGTCTTGCAGCAATGAGTAACTGTGTTTATTATCTGCCTTTGTGCTTCTCGTCTCTAATCCACTCCATTAACCACAAAGGCAACCATTTATTATTTGATAGTCCCCTGGTTAACGCAGAATGTATGGTCTTCTCAAGCCATTTTTTCTGTATATATTCTCACACCTGAAATGTGTTTATCCTGAACCTGTCAGCATTTATAGCCTCGTGATAATTTATTATGGAGAGAGAGAGAGAGAGAGAGAGAGAGAGATAGGAGAGAGTAGGTAGGTAGGTAGGTAGGTAGGTAGGTAGGTAGGTATATATACTCGTTGCTCGCTCCGGTGACTATACAAGTCTCCAACCGCTATTTAATGTTCACAAGTTCTCGTACAGTGATCACAGGGCGTTGCTAATCCACTCACTGGGTGTTGGTGTGTCGAGGGCGGAACTTTAGACTCGACCAACAACAGATTCCGCCGAGAGCCTTCAATTCTTGTCGTGTCCTCGGGTTTAGTGAGTTTCTTGAAGTTGGCCCCTTGCACCGCTGTTACACCCGCGGTACTTGTGCTACTGGTACCGCCTGGTGCTACTGGTACCGCCTGTGTGCTACTGGTACCACCTGTGTGGTGCTGGTACCGCCTGTGCTACTGGTATTAACTGTGGTATTGGTACCTTCTACGTTGGTACTCAGTTGTGCTCAATGGGAATTTGGGGGTTCTGTTATTACATGTATGGTTCTGGCACGAGGTGTGGGATACAGGCACCAGGTGTGGGATACTGGCACCAGGTGTGGGATACTGGCACCAGGTGTGGGATATTGGCACCAGGTGTGGATACTGGCACCAGGTGTGGAATACTGGCACCAGGTGTGGGATACATGGCATTTGCAATCATTCCAAGATTCATTGCATTTCTCTCAGCATCACCAAAGCACAAGTTCTCACATTATTACTCTTTCAGGTGTAGAGAGTAAGGCAGAATAATGTGGATGAAACAACCCAACCAGAGCAGGTGTGGAATGGCAGTATTTATGTCCTGGATAAAATTATCAATTAGAGAATAGTTCAGAGTAACTTCAAGGAGGGGAGGGGAGGGTGGTTAAACGTCGTTACTCATTTCCCACGTGGGAATTGGGTGGTTAGGATTGTTTGCTGTTTGTAACTTCCCGAGGAGAAAACAGTAATTTTCTGTAGCTTCAGTTGGGGGGGGGGGGTGTGGTTCTCCCACTTGAGACCATTATGGTCATCTTAAGGTCGACTCCTTCCTTCCCTGCTCTTCATTTCCTCTTCCTCCATCCTCCTCTTCCTTCTCTCTTTTCTTCACCTTCATTCAGACACTACGGTATTGAATAAGTTTCATATTATTATTATTATCGTTAAAACTACTGTGTACATATCTTGTTTATCTTTAATTAAAAAATCAGGTAACTAGTAATTGTCTCCCAATTTTCTTATCTCTTTGTAAAGTCAGAGAAGGAGTCAAAATAACAACATTGCTCATAGACATTAGTATAACCCGATGTAGCCAGAGCCGGAGGACCAGATACCAAAGTGACAGTATTTAAGGAGCCACATAAACCTCCACCATGTACCCGCCTGGCGACACACACACACTTCTACCACACTTTTCCCGCGCTCAGGAAATACAAAGGACACGATAACACAGGGAAAACAAGGCTATGGAGGAACAACGAGAACCAAGAGAGGAAAGAAGAAGCATGACAACGAGAAACGAAACAGGAAGAGTAAGTGTGAGAGAGAGAGAGAGAGAGAGAGGGGCGAGGCACCGGCAAGTGTACTAAATTTATACTCTGGGAGGGGAGGGGAGGATGATAGTCAAGATGGAGGTGGAGATGAAGGAAGGGAGAGGGAAGGGAGGAAGAGAAGAAAGGAGAAGGGATCGATTGACTCTCGGTGGGCAACCCGTTCTCTTGATTTGCCGCTCCGTCAACAGTCCAACCTCCTAACCTAACCTAACCAGAAGCGTATATTAACCCAAGCAAGCCTGACCTATCGAGTCCGATGCATAGAAAACGGAGCGAGACATGGAAGTATCGTAGGGGGGGGGGGGTGGAAGAGACCAAGCCTTTATGAACCTTTTTCAAACTGTAAACGAGAGGACCTTATTTATCCTATTTTTCTTACATTGATTAATAAACTATTTATTGTCAAGATTGACATGAATACGTGGCACTCATTGTCTCTATATGCGGCATAACTCATACTTTATAATAAAACTATATTATCATTTCTCACTGAAAACATACATAGGAACGACAGGCATTTGTAAAGATGTAACCATAGTGGGGAATATATGATATACGCCGAGGCAGTCAGGTGTACGCAGGGAGTCACATATCAACGCCTACACATATGTACACAGGCAGTCACCAACGGTAAAGAAGTCACGTGTCGACACCTGGAGACATTACCCTTCACCCCTTGATATTAATAGCCTGGTGCCACGCCTACGGCCTACGTGGTGTAGGCCTAAGGCGTGGGTGACAAAATAGGGTGATGCGCACAGATAAGGCTCTCAAACACAGCCACACTCTGCCACTCTTACAGGCGGGCACTCAGGCAATCACATACATGCACTCATATTCACGTGCAGGCACTCACAGTGAACCGCGTGCTCAATCACCCAGTAGCAGAGCGAGTTTAATATGACAGTGGGGGAGGAGGCACCAAATAAGCTAAGGAAGCAGAGTGCCAAAGCAGCGAGGACAGGACCAGAGAGCCGTGGACCAGCCGGCCTTGTAGGTATGATCAACCCTCATGATCAACCCCATGATTAATCCCATGATCAAGCCCATGATCAGCCCACGCTCCACTCCCAAACCTCACGCGAAATTATCACAGATTTAAAAACTTTGTATATGCAAATATTTATAACATTCTTGTAAATGCACGCTGCCCGATACTGTACTATTGCTCTTAATTATGATAGTACAGACAGTCCTCATCTACTACTACTACTACTACTACTACTACTACTACTACTACTACTACTACTACTACTACTACTACTACTGTTTAATTATTAAGTGCAGACCATTCTCATCTCTGGGTACAATTATGCACGGTGTGTAGTTTAATATTAGTTGCAATATATTGTAGCCTTATGGTATTAAATATAACTCGAATGGGTTTGGTGAACAATTCTGGCACAAATCTTATTTATATATCTTAGAGCCTTGTCACTTGGGAGACAAAATGATCTCTCCGTAGGTGATGTTACCTAACATATTTTGTGACTTGGCATCTTCAAAGGCAGAGGAAATGTGAATATTGTGTAACAAAGCATTATATAGTCCATCAAATAGTCCCAGAAGCACACCAGCAAGGACTATATACATTGAAGTTTTGATATTTTGTGTTCACATGCTCTCTGCCTCTGGGGATGCTAGGCTGGATTTAGCGAAACATGTTTATCATACATGTAAAATGAGCGCTGAAAGTTATGTTCCAACTTTCTTTCGACGCACGTTGGAGCACATACACATCTCCTTCCCTGGCACCCACCTGCCCCTGATACCCACCTGCCCATGGCACCCCACAGGTCCCTGGTACACAGTGCATCCTGTCTACCAGCCTCCCGTGTCCTCTGAGGATAGCTCGTGCCCCCACTCTTGGCACCAGGGGTGTCGGTGCCAAGCTGTGGTGCCCGGAATGAGTGATGCCTCCAGTGCCTCGCCTGTTCTCCAGTACACACACACACACACACACAGTTGATAGGGTAGATAAAGACAGGCTATTTAACACAAGGGACACACGCACAAGGGGCCACAGGTGGAAACTGAGTGCCCAAATGAGCCACAGAGATATTAGAAAGAACTTTTTTAGTGTCAGAGTGGTTGACAAATGGAATGCATTAGGAAGTGATGTGGTGGAGGCTGACTCCATACACAGTTTCAAGTGTAGATATGATAGAGCCCAATAGGCTCAGGAATCTGTACACCTGTTGATTGACGGTTGAGAGGCGGGACCAAAGATCCAGAGCTCAACCCCCGCAAACACAACTAGGTGAGTAACTAGGTGAGTACAAGCTCGTCACATGGTACCTACCTGCAACCTCACTAAGGTACCCACCTGTAGCCTCAGTCACAGGTAATGCCACAATCCCTGGCTTACAGTATCAAGAGTGGACTGTGATACTGTACGACATGTGCCCACCTGCGACCACATCCATACCAGACCAAGGGATGTGAAGGTGTGAGTCACAAGTACCAACAACGGTAGGGTCAGGCTAACCTAATGAGCGATACACTATGCTGTAGTGACACAGGATATCCTGTAGACCTTCACGGCGTGGAAGCATATACACAAGAACGTAAGAATTAAAGAAACTGCAGAAGAACTATTGGCCCATACGAGGCAGTTCCTATTTATATCCACCTAAACTTGTTCATATATATGTCTAAAACTCGCTTGAAACCATCAAGTGATCCCTGGTCTGTTATGTTACCCTGTGAGGGATAGTCTAAGACCTAAGGTGTAAGTTTTTTGTTGGTGTGGCAAGGGGAGTCTTGAGAAGTACTGTGAGGAGACCTTCCATGGTGGTGGGGGATCTTCTGAGGTAGTGGTTGAACCTCCCAAGGTGGTGAGGATCCCTCGTGGTGGTGGTGGTGGGGACCTTCCATAGTGGTGGGGGCCTTCTGTGGTGGTGGGGACCTTCCATGGTGGTGGGGGACCTTCTGAGGTAGTGGTTGGACCTCCCAAGGTGGTGGGGATCCCTCGTGGTGGTGGTGGTGGGGACCTTCCATAGTGGTGGGAACAATCCATAGTGGTGGGAACCTTCCATAGTGGTGGGGGACCTTCTGTGGTAGTGATTGGACCTCCCAAGATGGTGTGTATCCCTCGTGGTGGTGGTGGGGACTTTCCATAGTGGCTGGGACCTTCCATGGTGGGGGACCTTCCACTAGCGCCGGCCTCATGAAGCACCAACAAAGGCCCCTCACCTCATGACGACTCTACCCTGGCGGCGGGCTCCAAACCCCTCCCACACTTTGAACAAGGAAATAGATCGTCTACAAATAGCAAGTGTTCAAGGTTGCTCTTCGTCGTGTTGGCTCGTAGAGGAAATGGCAGAGGCACCAGACAGGATGGTAATCAAAGCAGAACCCCGGTACTAATCATGGCCTCCACCCCGGGACACTCCTAGACAACTCGTCCTCTCAACTAATAGGTCGAGTTTTTTACGTTATGGTAACCAACGTTGCAAATTTGAAAAGCAATGGCTCGCAAATATGTATGTTTTTTTATGCATCGGACTCGATAGGTTAAGTGGCTTGCTTAAGTTTTTTACGTTAATGGTTAGATTAGGTTAGGTTAGGTTAGGTTAGGTTAGGTTAGGTTAGGTTAGGTTAGGTTAGATTAGGTTAGGAGGTGTGATTTTTCACCACCCCTTGACTCTATTTATCCACCTCCTTGACTCTACCTGCTACACCCCTTAATCACCCCAAACCTATGCAGTGTAGATGGTACACAATATACATGAACAGTTCATAGATTTTGTTTAAATAGACGAAGTAATACCAATTTGCACAATTTCATGAATAAGTGTTTGAACTGCGACATCAAATTATAGAAATTGTTGTGACGTATTAACTATAATGTGTAACGCCGTATACCGGATTCTCAGAGAAAACAATGGGGATTGGGGGGGGGGAATGCGAGGAGCACCCTAATTCTAGGACTTCATTATATGAAGGATTTAGATTGATAAGCAGAAGCAGATTATAACAGCCATACACAAACTACCAATATAACAAGAAAGGCTTGGAACAAGGGGGGGGGGGTAGAAATAGCCTAAGCTACTCTATCCCTTTGAGATGTATTTCTTTCTTATCTCAATAAACATACTTGAACTTGAACTTGCTTGGAACAAAGAAAAACAGAAGAAGCCTAACCATTCTGGCAGAGCAATGCCAGTAGAGTAAAATACACAATAATGAATTGAAAGACATGTTGTTGTTGTTGTTTTAGATTTAGCTACTCAGAACGAAATGTCAATGTAGCACGGGCTATGGTGAGCCCGTAACACAAGACACTTAGTCTTAAGTTATAAAGACTGAGGTGATAACTAGAGACCATCATGCCAGCGGAAGACAGGTGAAAAAGCTAAATTAATAGACTAAACATACATGTATTTGTTAGTGGAGCGTTTCAAGAAACCAAGAAGAGATACAGGAAGCACTGCACTAGAACTCTTAGTTGTAATATTTACAAAGTCTAACAGATTTAACATAAAGTTCGAGGAGCCTCTGGGAGACAGAGACCACTATATAATAGTATTACACTGCAGGCGATGAGTCACAATAACGTGGCTGAAGTATGTTGACCAATCCACACACTAGAAAATGAAGGGACGACGACGTTTCGGTCCGTCCTGGACCATTCTCAAGTCGATTGTCTAGTATTACATTATTTAATGTTGGTTAACGAAAACGGATTGAGGTTTAAGAAGGGAACTTGAATACTTAAAGAATCAAATTCCCTGAAAGAGGTGAATTGGAAGTCTGAACAATATTGGAATTAAGCAAATAAGACAGAGGGCATCACCAAGAGACGTATAAAATAATGAAGCCCGTAGCGTCTCACATGAGGATTTAGTTGACTGTTGTGAGTTGCATCCTATGAAATGGCCTTGGGGATACTTTGATAAACTTGGAAGATATAGAAAAGTGATAGTGAACAGAACGCAGACCAGGATAATGAACAGTGCAGCTAGAAATGATTTTACCGAAATTAACAGGGAAGCTGGGGAAATAAGTTAGCATACAGTGCCAAAGACGAACTGAGACTGGTACACAGCTGCATCAGGAGAACACTTGCAGCTAATGACCAATTTATCATACTGAAGAACGACGAGAATGAACCAAATTCACATGGCTTCGAAGAACTGAACAGAAAGAAGATAACGGTGAACTGAAATGAATACATACATGGTTGAATAATGAATACGATAAGTACATTGTGGCGAGAGATGAGCAAGATGCACCTTGCAAACCTGCAGATATCCAAGGCAGTTGGCACGAGCCAAATTCACCCCATAGTGATTAAGGTAGGCGCAGGAATCCCTTGTAAACCAATAACTACTGGACTCACTAGAGTATACAGCAGTACCCCACAAGCGTGCGATCTTTCAGAAATATACCAAATGTAAACGTGATTGAACTTTTTAAGAAGAGACAGACAAGCAAAAAATTGACATACTAAACATAATAGTTTACCTTGAAAAGCTTCATAGAAAACACCGACCTTACCTAACCTTGTTAGTATGTTAACATAAGCATCTTATAGCTTCGTAATTACAATTGTTACTTAACCTATTATAGGTTAGGTTAAGTAATAATTGTAATTACGAAGCAATAAGATGCTTATCTTAACATACTAACAAGGTTAGGTAAGGTCGGTGTTTTCTATGAAGCTTTCAAGGTAAACTATTATGTTTAGTATATCACCGATGCACGTATTTAATAAGTCAATATTGACTATACGAATTTGCGAGGACGGGTTGCAGGAAATCAGCTAATGAAAACCTGGGATCAGTAATACACACAATGTTATTACATAGATAAAATGGAGGCAGACTAAAGTAGTGCTTCATGTTCTTGCTCAGTATTACCTCAGTTCAGAGACATGAAATAAGAAGTAGTTAAGAAATTATGCACGTTAGATACTAGGTCAACCCTCTAAGATGCAGTTGTTGCAGTATGGGTCTGACCCGGTAAACCATATAGGCAAAATATAATAAATTTAATAC
>WNGS01005641.1:3263871-3285836 GCA_020271785.1 Procambarus virginalis
ACTGAGAATATAGCAACATTAGAACATGATACTATAGCAACATTAGAACATGAGAACTATAGCAACATTAGAACATGATGACTATAGCAACATTAGAACATGATACTATAGCAACATTAGAACATGAGAATATAGCAACATTAGAACATGAACTATAGCAACATTAGACATGAGAATATAGAACATTAGAACATGAATATAGCAACTGCAGAAGGCCTATTGGCCCATATCAGGCCCCCACCCTTATATATATGCCTAATCGGCTCCGTTACTAGGCAGGGCCGCTGTTTTAAATTTTGCAATTCAAACTTTTTCTTCAAAACTAGAAGTTGCGTGATCCTGATAATCTGGTCTTTATGCTGATAATCTGGTCTTTATCCTGATAACTGGTCTTTATCCTGATAATCGGGTCTTTATACTCACAAAGAAAAAAAATGGTTATTAGTTGCATGAAGTGAGGTCACTTTGTGAAACATGTGTATTCTGTTGAGGTCTAGAAAATAATAATAATAATAATAATAATAATAATAATAATAATAATATAATAATAATTATATATCATTGTTGATTTTGAGAATCTGTTTAAACTCTCAGTATTACAAAATTTGAAGAGAATTCGTGGAAAGGATCACGTGAGCTCTGAAGTTTATCATGTACAAATGAATTCTAGTCTTTAGTGTAAGAGGTCCTGTATCGAATGTAGATATTATTTGAGCGTATTGTTAGAGATCCTATATGGAATAGATATTATCAGAAGTGTATTTGTAAGTAGGCCTGCGTAGCTTAAGAGTGTATATATTACTGACTGTATTGTAGAAATCTTGTATAGAGTGTAGATATACTGGCTTTATTCTATAGGAGGTCCTGTATAGGCTATTATATATATATATATATATATATAATATATTATATATATATATATATATATATATATATATATATAATATATAATATAATATATATATATACTGAGCGTATTTGTTATTCGTCCTATATAGAGTGTAGATAATATTGTCTAATTTGTAGGTCCTGTGTAGGGTGTAAATATTTTCTGAGCGTCTTTGGCATTAAGCTACATACCACTTATGACCAGAATGAAAACATACTGTGTCCGAAACAGTCACTATACCCCATAAAGATACACGTGTATCTGAACAATCACTATACTCTATGAAGATACACTTGTATCGAAGTAATCAGTATACACTCGTTTCGATAAAGTTAGTATATCCAAGGAAGGTACACGTGTATATTGTTCTCACATCGGTACAATGGTCGTCAGAGATCAATGGTCAGCCGTTATTAGGGTCTTCACTGTTACCAGTTCAATACAGGTCTATACCAGTTGGGTTCAAGCCTCTTTTAGCGACCCATTAACCACTGTCATAATGTTTGTTCAAGAACTATTGCTTCCTAAAATAATTCACATAGGTTTTAACGTCAGTATTGTATAACAGCTGTACTTATTGTGGAGAATATAGATCATTTTATTTATTATGCACATCTCAGTCAAACTGCACCTGCATCTTTGAAAGCTTCAAGTATTGATGTCGATTGACCTTAACGAGCAGTTCTCTTTGTGAACAGCAGCAACTAGCCGCCCCCGGGCACTCACTGTGCCCTTAAGAGTAAGGAATGAACAATACTGATGATACAGGACTGTTGAGGTATGAGGCAGGGCCATGCTGAGTGCCCCTCTGAGTATCACCTTTGCCCACGGTCGGGGTACTGATGATACTCTATGATTCTTGAGTAATACAAGCGTCGGTGAGTCCAAACTTAACTAACAAAGGAAGCAAATGTGCTAAATCTAATCTTGTGAAAGTGGACCATCGAGAGCAGGGACCATCCTAGAGCAAGAGAGCCCTTCGAAACTCTATAAGGACCATCCTTAAACAACATTGATATGATCCTTCAAAACTGTACAAGGTCGTCCTTGAACAATGAGGACATGTCGTTTCAAAATTGTACAAGTGCCACCCTTGAACAGCGAGGACGTGGCCCTTCAGAACTGTACAAATAAACGCCCTCGAGCTTCAAAGACACTATACGTACCTGTAGAATTTTATCATCATTAAAGAGTTATGAGAATTGTTCTTTTATCATTCCTTCATCCTGTGTAGACCGCTAACACTGTCACCCTTACTAGGCTATCGTCACACTCGGCTTTACTGGGCTACTTTCACAGTCAACCTTGATAGGCTATCTGTACTTTGCATTATTAGGCTAGCTTCACAGTCAAACTTACTAGGATATCTCTACGCCTTAATTGTGTATAAATGTGTGTGTGTGTGTTTGTGAGAGTGAAAGAGAGTGTGCGCCCACAACACCGAGTCATTCACCCTCGCTCCATAAGTCAATATAGTATTAGCTAGTTGCATATTTCATTATTTTCTGTTGCTCGGGTCACGAAGGCCGATATTGACGCTAGTATTTGTGGCGCAGTAGACGTACCTGGTGCTTTCACAACATACCAAGGTCAACATTCACCTGCTTATCTACATACTACAAACATAGTATCAGCCAATATACTGTCCCACTGTCTGTTGATATACGTCACAGTCATAAACATTCTGCTTAACTCAAGTATTCACCAGAAGAGGTTGTTTAAACATTGGTAGTCCTCAACACGATGACATACCTCTATCCATAATTAAATATAATGTTGGCAAACAGAATTACATACTAGCATAACCCCGTAACCAATCAGTGTTCCATAACAGTCATTAGAATGAAACATTATAAATATGCAAGAACAAAGACACAGTTAATGCCCAATTAGCAACCTGTATCTATTCACCAGCATGTCAAGAAAGTCTATTGCCGCCTGTGGTCTATACACATTTCAAATTTAATAAGTTCAATAAGAGAGAAAATACCCCACATTACTGCAGATCCAATCTCAGACTCCCAGTGGTTTCTTCCAAACACACTAAAGTGTTTGTCCATTTCAGATGTTCTCACATATAAGCCCATCCTCATACAATGATGGTAGTTAAGGCAACTATTTGGTTGAACGTACAAATAGCCCAAGTGCTAAGACAATGGAAATGTAACTAAAGAGCCTAACCCCTAATCTGTCAAAGCAAGCCTAGGGCTAATTTATGCTTTCTTAAGACCTAATATAGTACATATATGTGCAATATCTAGTAACTTTTTGCCTTAATTTTGTTGGTGCCGGTACAAAACATGAACATCGTTGGCAGCCACAAATCATTTTTGTACGTTCTCCCAAATACTTGATAAAAGTACTATCATTTTAGAAGGCTGGGTTGCACATATTTACTGAACTGCCTCCCACCTTCGTAATGCACCAGTACTAGTGGTCAAGCGCCACCACACAATTTATATGAATGAGAATGAGGTGTACACTTATTAATTAATAAATCATAACAGTCAATAGGTGATTAACTAACTTTTTAATGAACAATATAAACTAAACCGTAGCTATAAAATGGGCGGGAAGTGTTGCTAACGCGCAGGTCTTGTTATTACCTCGTGTTATGTCAATCGACCCTTATAATTAAGCGATTTACACATAAATTATACGTATATCTATATATATACAACACTCCGTAATAATGTCTCAGATGAAATTCCTAGATCGGTGAGATGTTTAACGTCCTCAGACAACAATTCAATAAATAATTATTGTCACCTGAGGCCAAAAACAGCGGGTAACCAGCAGACAGACAGACAGGTTGACGCAGAGACCAGTCAACCCCCAAAGGAGGAGGTCACGGCTGAGCGCTCTTATCACCCCATGGCTACGTTGACCTTAATACTATACAGTATCATTTATATGTGCTCACCACACTCAAGTTAAGGCCTTGTGCAGTCCGGAGACTCAACAGATACCCACGTCAAGCAACACAGGATCGAAGTTAGTTTCGCTTCTTCACAAGTCTAAGAGCGCTTAATACTATTTCTTCACAAGTCTAAGAGCGCTTAATACTATTTCTTCACAAGTCTAAGAGCGCTTAATACTATTTCTTCACAAGTCTAAGAGCGCTTAATACTATTTGTTCATCCCCTCAAGAGTAAGAATGTTAAATATAGATCAATATTAATGTAGCATAGACTTTATTTTACTAATAGTGCTTGTAGAATGACATTTTGGCCCAGTACACGAGATACCGGTCTGCCAATCAATAAGGTAAGTGGTATTATTGTTTATTGTTTGTGTTGGGATTTAGCTCCGGGGTCAAGCACTGGATGAAACCTGTTAGGTTATTCAGCCAACAATTTCTCTCTCGATTTGACAACGTAAAAAATCCAACTGTTCAACCTAACCAGAGAATCGGGCGGACCACAACAACCCGACCACGTCAACACAGACCGAATGCTCATTAATCCCGCTAAACGCCCTGTTTATATATATAAAAAAGGTTCACATGATTCGAGTGATGTTCTAACGTTTTCGAACCGTTCTTCGCCATAACACACAGAAAATGATGTACTAAAACACCCGAATCTAACCAATCCTGACCGAGCGACTCGGCACAGAAAACGTGAATGTTTGTAAGCCGTAATGATTTTGTCCGTACATCATATTTTGTCCGTTGGGGATTTTGATATTAAAATGCGATGTATACGAGAGAACAGGTTGCATAAAAATAGGCCAATTCTCGAGGCTAAACTTCTTGCGGGTTAAGAGAGTACAGAAATGATGTTGATTTTAGATTCTTGTAAAGCCACTATCACTCAGTGTTTCGGGCATTATCGTTCACACTACTATCTCACGCACACACAAAGGCAGCATCAGGCACAGGTAGACAGCATCGATGCTTGCCTGAGTTCCGGGGATAGGGTGATGTATCTGGTTGACGCTATTGCCAGAAGTACTAGATATTTAGTATAAGTTTCTCCGTTTCCATAATGAAGTATATGTCTTGGCACTAGGCATAGCAATGCAGGAGGGAATATATGTACGGTCCAGAATACATATATATATATATATCCGGTTATTTATATATGTGAAGGTATTGTGGAATATTTTGACACGTAGTAATGGTAACACTTTGGGAAGTGCGGTGTGTGTTTGGCCGGGAGGCCGGGAAGGTGGAGCGACACAGCAACAACCTCCCGCTCGGGGGCTGCTCCTCCACCAGCCCGTGAGATGCTTCTCCATCATCCTCCACCAGCTCGTGAGCTGCTCCTCCACCAGCTCGTGAGCTGCTCCTCCAACAGCCCGTGAGCTGCTCCTCCACCAGCCCGTGAGCTGCTGCTCCACCAGCCCGTGAGCTGCTGCTCCACCAGCCCGTGAGCTGCTGCTCCACCAGCCCGTGAGCTGCTCCTCCACCAGCCCGTGAGCTGCTCCTCCACCAGCCCGTGAGCTGCTCCTCCACCAGCTCGTGAGCTGCTCCTCCACCAGCTCGTGAGCTGCTCCTCCACCAGCTCGTGAGCTGCTCCTCCGCCAGCCCGTGAGCTGCTCCTCCACCAGCCCGTGAGCTACTCCTCCACCAGCCCGTGAGCTGCTCCTCCACCAGCCCGTGAGCTGCTCCTCCACCAGCCCGTGAGCTGCTCCTCCACCAGCCCGTGAGCTGCTCCTCCACCAGCCCGTGAGCTGCTCCTCCACCAGCTCGTGAGCTGCTCCTCCACCAACCCGTGAGCTGCTCCTCCACCAGCCCGTGAGCTGCTCCTCCACCAGCCCGTGAGCTGCTCCTCCACCCATTACCAAGCAGCGACCCGTGAGCTGCTCGTCCGAACACCTGCTCCTCCACAGCTCAGTGTCCGTGGGTGTCCTGTGTAAAACAAGCTTTGTGGAGATGAATGTAAGTCACTGAGATTCCGACTACAGACTGGAGGCTTATCGTTCACCGCAGCCTGTGGTCATTTCTACCCTTCTTGTAATAGGAAAATGACCACTAATTAACTATCGTCTTAAGGAACATTACTCAAAAGCTTTTACTATGTGCAGGGAAATGGTCTACTGTGGAAATTAATATATAACAAACTGTATACGTGCCTAAAGTGAAAATTGGATATATAAATATATATCCTGTTGCGACTCGTTAAAGGCCCAGGACGGGTCGAAACATTCTTGTTATATGTGTTGATTGGGCTATCTATTTTCAGCCACGTTGTCGTGACGTATTCTGTGTAACCACCATACGGTGTGCTGGTTATGGGGGAATTATAGGTGGTGTGGTGTGTGTTGTACCTCACGATGTACGGTGTCACACAAACACTTCAAGGGAAGCGGCCGCTACCATCAAGACTCCGAAAGACAAAAGTAAGCTGCTTTAGGCGTTGTTGTGGTACACTTGTGACGACTCTTCGGGTATTTTGCTTGCGGCTTCGTGCTGCTGTGCTGGTCTTGGTGGCCAGTTTGGGACTGCCAGTGTTTTACCTGACGTTGCACCTGCTGCTGCGTCCGGGCCTGGCCACACTTGCCGCCGGCTTCCAGCCAACTCTTTGCATCGTCACCGCCTCCAGCTTCGTCCAGGGCAGGGCAAATTGTAACTGGAGCTCCTGTCGGCAGGGTTGTACAAGCCAAGAACTCCATTTGTGTTGGCACGTCCTCATTCTTCCTCTCAATGCAAGACAGGACTACGTGTTTTTTAACCACACATTTTCCCATAATGTAAGTGAGATGCTAGACAAAAATACTCATTCCTTGGAGAAGTTGACAGAGATTACAACAAATAAGACTAAGATGGTGAAGGAGGTACTTTATGAAGCACTTGACGACTCGCCTGCCGCTGCCCACACACATGACTATCATCCAACAATCGGTATTGACTTGGTTGACGAAACACAAGTGACGAATGTGTCGTTGTCGCCTGGAGACAAGTGGGAGCCAGGGGAAGCTATAGTGAGGCTACAGGTGAACGTGGCGGGATGCGGCTACCGGTCGTGCGAGGCATGGTGGAGGCAGTACGGACGACGGGGCTCTACATTCACCTGCTACCTCAGTGCTGACGCCAGCCTCGCTGTGCCCGACATAGACTACACACTTGTAGCTGTTCAGGTAGTGTTGGGGGCGATGCCGCTGCTGCTCACGGTCTTCGCTAGCATCATCATATACGTATGTTACTGCCGTAAAGATTCCACGGACCGCACTCTCCGACTTTCACCTAACCATCAGCAGTTGAAGGTCAAGTCCGAGCAGGCGAGGGCACAAATATTATTACAAAAGTCGATGGAGAGAGAGGGCGCTCTTCCTGCTTTTGACTGCTCTGTCGTGCTGAGCGTCGTGAACAATACCACACCAAGTCAGGTCACGGGTGAGAGTCAGCAAGCTAGGAGCAGAAAATCAAGTGTACCGACTTCCTTGGGTGAGAAGAAAAGACAGTTGAAGGCTGCCAGGCGGTGTCGGCGCGTAGCTGACCTTTCGGCTCAACACCCAGAAATCTTATCTGCTCCAATATTCACAGAAATCACCCTTTATCCTAAATCGAATATCTGATTAGTTACGTTAACTTAAATATACATTAGTGAACGGCGCAAATATCTAAATTAAATACCTTGTGAAGGGATGACAAGTCAGTAATGAAAACATATCAAGTATTTTAATCCTCATTGACCTTAGTGCGCTTAAGAACAGAAAGGGATCAGAGTGCATTATTTTAGTGTATGATATGTTCAAGTACTACAGTATTTCCAGGATAAATGAAACCACTACTGTCTGCCTTCGTTTTAAACTATCAAGTATACCTTAATCCCGAACTGAGTTCAAGATTAAGAAAATTCATTGCAAATGTAGCGAGAAGTGCACCTGGGATCGAACCCAAGCTTCGCTCTTTTGAGGATGCATCGGCAACCTGCCATCCTTATGGTATGCTCGTCCAGGCTATGGCGTCACCAAAGGTATAGGATGTCATCTCCACATTGTATAATAAAAAAAATATTTTCTCGTCCATAAATTAATATTATATATTATATTTCTTGGCATAGTTGGTCCTAGCTTAGATTGTTTGGTTCTGTTGGTAAACATCTGTGTCTACGTTATGTATGTGAAGCATTTAGAAGTCTGCATCTATCATTGATTGAAGCATTTAGAAGTCTGCTGCTATCATAGAGTGACGCATTTAGAAGTCTGCTTCTATCATTGAGTGAAGCAGTGAACAAAAATCGAACATATCTGTTTGTGAGTCATATTTAATGTTTTTCATTCGTAAAGTGGGGCTAGGCTGCGTGTTGCGGACGAACTCGAAAAATATTCGCAAACTCCGGAATGAGCTCCATCTCTGGATTTAAAGTCTCAGTGTTTATTTTCCCCTAATGATTTTATTTGTTTCCATTAATGAGAAATGAGAATGAAATGAAAATTAGTTTACCACTTAGAAATTGTATGTGATTCTATGTATCATTTCTATAGCAGTCCTACTTTTTGTTCAGTTCGTTTTCTGTGTTTCTAACAGATGCACTAAACTAAGGAGTTAGAAAGTACGTTGTAGATGATTTGAATTGATTATTGGAGCAATAAAACTATATGGGAAGACTAAGCTCTTTTATTGACTTTCTTTATTTTTTTGTTGACCCCACAGGATCATTAGTAGCTTTACAATACACAAATAAACACCACTTGCGCGACTAAGGCTGTATACCCCGGGAAGCCTGTTCTGAGAAAGTTTGAGAGAAAGAGAGATATACGGGGAGACCAACACTGCGTCTGTGACACACACAAACACTGTGCCACATTGACACACAGATACTGTGAGACACAGACGCTGTGAGACACACTGTGGCACTGACACATAGACACAGACACTGTGACACACACAGACACCGTGACACACAGACACTGGGAAACGCTAGCTTCGTCGTCGCACACTACCTGTGGCGGTGTCCTGTTCACCACTACAACAAAGAGACCTCGTTGTTTAATTTCTTGTTTTCCTAAAAATGACGATATTCACTGTCTCCAATTTGTCATTCTCCTGCTTTATCGTTCAATATAAATATTCTGTGTATCATTAGATTTTGCTGTTAATCAGCAGTGCTTGTTCAAGATTAACAATTGAAAGTAGATTCATACACTCCAGAGCGGCCTTGGGAAACTATAAGCCGTAGAGATTGTCTATAGACGTTTAAGAAAGTATTCTTAGATATAAAGAGGTGGAATCCAGATTAAAAATGAGTTAAAATATTCATAAATCCGAATTCTTTGGTAATATTACATAAACGATGCATGCATACAAAAAATAGTGTTGGTTTGTCACGGAGTCAATGTTCAAATATTAGGATACGAATCATCTGAATCCATATACAAGTTACAAGTGTAATCCCGTTTATATTTGAACCAAAATATGAGTACCTAAAAATTAATGCAATACGTTGCAGTAGAACACCTGTGACCAACGTACATTGGACTGATCGCTGTGTATCTGAAATATGTGATCTAATTTAAAAGTCGTGTTGGTACGAACGTTGGGAACGAAGAGTCTCAAGGACTCGCCTTCCCTGGCTGGCCGTAACCTCTGATCTATTTAATTAGCGTATCGATTCACTACTAAGCACCTGTGCATTCACCTGCAAGCCAAAATGCGATTTATTGCAAAGTTGAATATAAATTTCAGCGAGGTGCGCGTGTCTAAAGACGTCCAGTGTTGAGGTCGGGCGCTGTGGGCAAGAGTGTGTTTACATCCCAGCCACACTACTCGACGCGCTCTGACTCCAACCCTCCGTAAACCCAGAGCTTTATATTAGCACTGATGATGGGGGAAAGTCCCAGTAAGGTGTCCGCACCAGCCCCAATAGACCCCAGCCTGGGGGCGGAGGCGGAACCTTGGGGGAAAGATCTCGGGGTTGTGGTGTTCCAGAGTCAGTGGTCGTAGTATCCCGGCCCATAATGCTACATTACCTCCAGGGTATTGGCCACTCTCCTTGTTGATCGATCGACAAGGGTCCAGGTACACCTTGTAATGGTAGGCCTACATAAGGTCAACCTTGTAATGGTGCTCAAGGTTCAGATTGGTTCTTATAACGACATAAGAATCAAAGTTCACGGCAATAACCCACAAGGTTCAAGGAACACCTTGTAGTGACCTACAAGGTTCAAAGTTCACCGTGTAGTGACCCTCAAGATTCAAGGTCTGCCTCATAATGACTCATGGCTCAAGACGTATTGGCCCACCAGTTTCAAGGTACACCTCGTAATGATCCAAGAGGTTAAAGCTACATTTCATAGTGACCCAAAAGGTCAGCCTCGTAATGACCCACATGGTTCAAGGCCCACTTTGTAATGACCCAAAATAATTCAAGGTCCACCTAATGACCACAAAAGTTAAGGGTTAAAAGGCTCAACATGACTGACACAGAGTGCTAATTAAAGCATTGTACCATTATCCTGAATTCAATGCAGCAATAATTCGAGAAATGCTAGACAAATATCTCTTCAACAAGCTTAATATTGTTCATATAGAGTCTCCCTGGCGATGGTTTAAACTCTAAAAGTCCGTGGAGCAGACATGAACCCCCCTAAGAGGAAGCTTCCCGCCTGGGAGGGAGCTTCCCGCCTGGGAGGGAGCTTCCCGCCTGGGAGGGAGCTTCCCGCCTTCAGGGTAGACTCTGTTGGGACTTTCTCTTGTATCTCCGAATTGCTCCCCCGAGCTCAACACCGGTGGCCGCTGTAGACTTGCGTTGTCCCATACCAACCCATTGCATCGCGGGTTCCTTAAGCTATAGTACTCACACGCGTTGCTGTATGACAAATCATTTATTACATCCAATTATTTACAAACAAATTAAATACATAAGTCTGAGGATGAATTACAGTGTGTTTTGGGTTACAATGTATATAGGTCGATATTACATCCCATAGAAGATTCGTCTTACATTTTCTCAAGTTAGTATTAAAGTAATTTTAACATTAATAGATTCTTAAAATAAAAATCTCTTAGCAAGAGAGAAATAATTCTGACAATGTCTATCACGATTAAGACAATAGACACGGTATATTGTTATTGAAGTGGGGGTATGTAAGGGTGACTGAAGCTCTGAAGCCCTCTAGTTCTGGGTGATAGTCTCCTTCACCACCACAGTCTCTCCTCCAGGCAGCTGCGTCGTCTGGCAGGTGACGAAGGTGCGGTGCTTGGCGCGGATCATCGACAGGTTGCTCTCGGCGGTCTCTGCGCGTTCCTCAGCCGCCTCCAACTCGCGCTGGAACCTGCGCACGCGGGTCAAGTTGGTCGACGACACAGACTCCTGCAACGTAGAGGATAATATCCGTTACCACACGTACACGTTAGTGCTATGGTACCACACGTACACGTTAGTGCTATGGTACCACACGTACCCGTTAGAACAACAATTCATTTGATTAAGTTTAAAATATCACCTCTTAGAGCCTCGGAGGTCATAACCAGCTTTGTAAATAAAGACTAAGCCGCCATGATATAGCAGTAAGAGGTACAAATATCTTAAGTGACTACGTAAGTGTTCTGTTAATCAAGAACATTAAGCTTATACTGTACCCATCAACTGGCGAACATAAAACTCGTGCGAAATACTTCTTCTATCGAGCTTAAAACCGTAGAGGCACAAATACGTTGAGGAAAATGCGATACGTAACTAACGAAGCTCCATGACGAACATCGTGTACTACAAACCTGTTCGTTGAGCTGGCGCTTGTAGATGTTGATCTTCTCGTAGGTCTTGTCGAGGGTCTCCTGCAGGATCTGGATATTCTTGTGGTCCTCCTCGCACTGCAGAACCAGTTCCTTCACGTTGCGTTCCTTCTTCCTCAGGATCTTGATGGTCTCCTGGTGACGACGCTGCTCCTCGTCCAGGGACAGCTCCAGGTCGTGAACCTACGTGATGGCACCACAGGGAGGTTACTAATGTACAATGAAGGCACATTTGCGTGATGTACCAATGGGAAAAAATCATTGAGGTTACTAATGATCCTACAACCTTCCAGGTAAGAGCGCCTCTCCTTTACGGTCCTGTAAAAATGCTTCTCTGAGTGTTTGAAAAATAAAACATGGACGGTCTGGCAAAAGAACCTCCTTTTTTATCGTATCTAAAGCATATACTCAAGTATCCAATAAACCACATAGCCAGGTCCTCATCTAACCATGTAGCTACGTACCCACCTAACCAGGTACCATGGTACCCACCTAACCTCGTAGCCAGGTCTCCACGTATTCAAGTACCCAAGCCACTTTAACCACGTACCCAGCTCCCCACCTAGCTATATCCCCACATAATATGCCGGGATAATATCCAAGAGCAACGTCAGTTCGACGTCATCAACGTTGATTCAACGTCGAACCAACGCCACTTTGATATTACGCCTCCTGGGTACATACCCGGGCCTCGAGTTTGGATACCATCCTCTTGGTGCTGGCCAGGGCATTGGCTTCGACGTTCTCGATGCGAATGGTGAGGTTCTTGACTTCGACCTCGAGGGACTTCTTGATGGACTCGATCTTGACATAACGCTCCTGTTCTTCGTGCAGGAGTTCGATGGACCTCTTCAGCTCGATGGTGGTCTTGCTGAGTCTCTCCTCGCTCAGCTATTGGAGGTAACAAAGCTGTTATTACTTGCTCAGTTGTTAAGTAACTAACAATCTACACAAATATACACGCCCATTTAATAAAATACAAATTACACTACACACACACACACACACACACACACACAGGGTTCGAGTGTCGCTAGAAGCACACCTGAGTACATAAACTAATCCCACGGGCGACTCACCCTGAGTTCCTTGCTGACTTCGTCGTAGTCCCCGGCGATGACACAGAGCTCCTGCTCCAGCTTGGCCTTTGCGTTGCTGATGTTGACGTTGATGGTGGTGAGATCCTTGAGGCGGGCGGAGGCTTCCTCGTACTGCAACTCTGCAGAGCGGCGGGCGCGGATGGCCTGTCGGAACACATTGTCACGTTTAGTATCTAGTATCTAGTATCAGTGTCATTGGCTTGTCAGGAGTTTGGCTTACAGGGAAATTTTCAGGGCTATTTACTGTATGTTATCGCGAATGTTTCACAAGTAGCCATGAATGTTGTGTGAGCTTTGTGGGAGTGTGGCTGAGGGTGTGTGAGATGTTTGTGAGGGGTGGAGGGGGAGGTGATAATGGGGGACGGGGACGTGGTGAAGGGAGGGGTGAAGGGAAGGGGTGAGGGTCGTGGTGGAGGAAGGCGGCACAGATGATGACTTACAGCGTCGAAGTTGGCGCGGGCTTCCTCGTACTCTGCTGTGAGAGCTTGGATGCGGCGCTGGGCCACACCATACTGGTCCAGGGTCTGCTGGAGCTGTCGCTGGAGCTCGTCGTAGTGGGCTTGTAGCTCCTGTCCAAGGAAGACAAGCTGGGTGTTAGTCCGTCCTCTCTCTCTCTCTGACACCTCTCATTACATTGACGCCCACTGACACCTTCTCTTCTTCCAGTGACAATACCTAAACCTCTCTGATCGCTCACAATATTGTACCCATTTTTTAATCCTATTATTCGAAATACCAGATACTTAAGACTCTGAAGACTCCTTTTCAACCCTTACAAAACTTGGTCACTGCTGATTATTTTCAGTATATAGAACCACTTCATTAAACTTACAAAGTAAAAAAGTCTGATATATTATTACAACTTAACGACAAATTTAATTATATTCTATTCCAATTTTCAGACAAACAATAATATTAAGTTTACTCAAAAATCATCTATAAGCTACTTTGCTATGACTTAAATTATTGCCTAAACAACGCAGCTGCATCGAGGTGCGCGTGACTCAAAATAGTTAACAAATCTAATGTCTTGTAGCAGTGAAAAAGTTGCAGGCGATGAGTCACAATAACGTGGCTGAAGTATGTTGACCAGACCACACACTAGAAGTGAAGGGACGACGACGTTTCGGTCCGTCCTGGACCATTCTCAAATCGACTTGAGAATGGTCCAGGACGGACCGAAACGTCGTCGTCCCTTCACTTTTTGTGTGTGGTGTGGCTTGTAGCAGTGTAAGAGTTATTGCTTGCCTGGAGGGAGATGGCCTGCTTCTTGACGGTCTTCTGGAGGTCGATGTTGGACTTGTTGGTGGTGTCGAGGCTCATCTCGAGCTCTGTGATGGTGATCTGCATCTTCTTCTTGATCTTGGTCACCTCGGACTTGAGGCGGGTCTCGGCCTCGATCACCCGGGCGTTGAGGTTGTCCACTTCGATGGCCATCTGCTTGCTGTGGGCGAGAGAGTGGGTCAAGTGAGATGGAGATCAGTGGACGGGGCGGGCACACGGACCTGGGGCCAGATTCACGAAGCAGTTACGCAAGCACTTACGAACCTATACATCTTTTCTGATTCTTTGGCGATTTTGTTTACAATCATTGAAGAGTTAATGAGCTCCCAAGCACCAGGAGGCTGTTTATAACAATAACAACAGTTGATTGGGAAGTTTTCATGCTTGTAAACTGTTTAATAAATGTAACCAAAGCCGTCAAAGATTGAGGAAAGATGTACATGTTCGTAAGTACTTGCGTTAATGCTTAGTGAATCTGACCCCAGATCATTAGGCCGGGACTAGAGAACGGGCCAGTTTAGCAATAAGGACTAGGCAACGGCTCGGCTAAATAGGAGCTGTCATTAAATACAAGCTACCTCGCGTAAGAGCTATCTTGGATTAATTAGGAGCTCTCGTGCAGAATTCCCGGCCTTATGCAATTACATATATTCCTATGTTTATGAGGAAGGAATTTGTTGATAATTTATACGTACGAAAACAAGCCCCCGTCAGTAGCGAAGACTCAACAACACAGTCAAAGCGCTTAACTCGGAAATGAAAATAACCAACATGTTTCCAAATCTATATAAGATTGTTCCTCATCTCCGACCATCTAGGTTGACCAGCCGATCATGAGAGTGTATGATAACCATGTATGATAACGACATAACCGTGTCGTACTTCAGTCGATTAAGGCAGCGTCTGGGATCCTCTCGGACATAGGTTCGAACCCTCGTCACGGCCCTTGTGGATTTGTTCATTTGATGCATCACACTATTGTGATTTCTGTGTGTAATGACAGTGTATCATTACGGGTAAAAGTTCGCCACACGGATTTTTGTTTTCGCTTTTTTGTTGATAAGGGAATGTGCTTTATGTACAGAACTTACGTCATGCCCAGTCTCTTAATGTCATTATGTCCTTCGATTATTCTAGTATTGCTGTTCTGTGTATCCCTGATGGGTTTGTAGAAATAACTTGTTGGAATTGGACTCTCAAAGCGTTCATGTAATGACATAGACAATATTCATTTCTGTCCAGACGTTCCGCTTACTGTCGGGAGAGTTCTGCATGAACAAGTTGAGGGTCTCCTTAACTCTTGAAAAAAATAGTAAGCTGTACACCTGGGCTGTAGGAGACTCGAACCGTGGACCCGACACGTGTGAGGCCAATGTTCTATCGACTGGTCAATGAGCAGTACCTTCTCTTCAGGGTAGGTAGGGATCATGTTTCTGTCAATTATGTTCTGAACATAAAGTACAGCTCAGTATTTTCTACAAGAGTTAGGGAGATGCTCTCAACATGCTCAAGTCGAACTCTCAGAGCACCAAACGGGATGTCTTGAAAGAAATTAATATTGTACCCTCCAGCTCACGCTTTTAAGACGGCCCACTTCAGATCACCACTAAAGATCTAGCCGGAGAGAGTCCCATAACGTCATGAAAAATGTTAATTGAAAGTTTCCTCTCCTAACCTTTCCGAGTAAGCCAGAGGACTCAAACAGAAAACGGGACAGTACATCATTTTCGTGAGCCGATTTCATTTAAAATTACGGCCGGTTTTGGCCATAAAAAAAGGTTTGGTTTAGGCGACGTTATTTTTAAGAGGACGGGTACATCACAGGTTGTCTGCCGAATTATCTCCTGCCTAATTCAGTCTGTCACGAATACATTAAAAGTGATGCCAGAAATATACAGAGTGATGGTTCAGATATACACAGCGATGCTTTAAATATACACAGCGATCTTCAAAAAATACACAGTGAATATTCAAATATACACAGTGATGAGCGGACGGACCAGATCAATAGGCTGGGACTAGAGAGCGGGCCAGTTTAGTGATACTTCAAATATACAGTGATGATTGAAATATACACAACGATGCATCATATATTCAGTGATGCTGCAGATATGCAATGATGCTGCAGATATAGAGTGATGCTGCAGATATAGAGTGATGCTGCAGAGATAGAGTGACACTTGGAGCTGCCTCCTGACCGCCAATGGCGGCGTTTAAGGCGCTGGGGCCCCCAGGGCGAGCAATGCAAAGTGCTTGTGTGCACCAGGAAGTGTGGCGGTGTGGCCTCACCCACACTCTGGCAAGCATAACCAGCACTCACGCTTAATATAGACCTCTACTCACGCTTCTTTTTGACGCGGCCTGCGGCGGCTGCTGACCAAATGTTTCTTGGTGCTATATTGGACACTGAGCCACTATATGGCCAGCATGGTCCATATGCAATTATGCCCAGTTTATATTTACTGTTGTATAGACTTGACACACACACACACACACACACACACACACACACACACACACACACACACACACACACACACACCACACACACGCATATCCCCCAGGAAGCAGCTCGTAGAGCAGCTATCTAACTCCCAGGTACCTATTTACTGCTAGGTGACCAGGATAATCAGAGTGAATGAAACTTTTGCACATTTGTTTCCACCTTCGCCGGGAATCGACCCCGTCCTAAAGGACTAAGACCCCTAGCGCTGTCCACTCAACCGCGAGCCCCGTGTGTGTGTGTGTGTGTGTGTGTGTGTGTGTGTGTGTGTGTGTGTGTGTGTGTGTTGTGTGTGTGTGTGTTGTGTGTGTGTGTTACAGAGGAATATATATATCGTAGATATGATAGCGGAAAATAGGTCGAGAGTTAATACGTAAGAACCGGCGGTTAGAAAGGCGGGGTCCAAGAGCTAACAGCTCGATCCTGCAGACACAAATAGTAAAAACACATAAAGTAATTTAGGTATATCATCATATTTTTTTTTTAACATCTCACCCACGTAGACGTTCAAGGAGTTCCCGAAGTGTGACTGGGTGGTTCAGTTGTTAATTATAACACTTGGCTCGTGTCTTGATTCTCTTACGTATAACGAATCAAAATATTATTTATTTAATTCTCAAATTTGCTTATTAAGTGATAGCAGAATTTTCGTGAATTATCTTGGTTAAGCAACACTTCATCAAAAATATTAATTATCTTGATCATGGCAGGCGGTTTAGATCGGCTTGTTAGGCAAATGTCAAGTTAGGAGACTTGTGAATTGAGGTGTTAGCCGGAAGTGGTATTGAGGGCGGAGATCTGGGTGCGTTGTTTGTTGTTTAAGATTCGCTACGTGGAACAAAAAGTTCCAAGAAGCACGGGCTATGGTGAGCCCGTAGTCTGGGTGTGTAGAGTGAGTAGAGTACTGTAGTAGTTAGATCGGGTTCCGGTGGATATTCCGTGATGGCATGTGCCAGAACGTGATTAGTCCCTGGCGCCCCCCCCCCCTGGCACGCCAACCGTCTACCACTCTTGTAAATGTTTACCCAACCACTTGGGCTGGACGGTAGAGCAACGGTCTCGCTTCATGTGGTTGGCGTTCAATCCCCGACCGTCCACAAGTGGTTGGGCACCATTCCTTCCCCCCGTCCCATCTCAAATCCTTATTCTGACCCCTCCCAGTGCTATATAGTCCTCGTAATGGTTTGACGCTTTCTCCTAAGAGTTCCCTTCCCTTCAGTAGTTTTTTTTTTAACTTTTTGAGGGTGCGCGGACACACACACACACACACACACACACACACACACACACACACACACCACACACACACACACACACACCCACACACACACCACACCATGCTGTACCAAAAAAGCTCAGGACTTGACACTCCTCAACCTCCAAGCCCGCCAAATTTCCCACTTCAGATATGATACATTTTAAGAGCTTGTTGCACTCCGTTTTCTTAACAGTAGGTCTCCTTTTGCCTTGGCCCTGTACACTCGGCTGCTGATATAGCGGAATAAATAATATTTGTTTGATAACGAAGGTGTGAGTTAATGGGTGTCTTGGCTGGTGTAGGCCAGTGATCTGGCTACACTGCACTGAACACATACCCTCTGTCCAAGAGGCTCTCATTACCCTCATATATATATATATTAATATATATATATATATATATATATATATATATATATATATATATATATATCCTTCTTTCACGAATAATATATATTTTAGGAACATAAGAACATTATTATGAATGAAATCAGGTAAATTCAATAAACTATACATAAGGCTTATTGGACCATACGAGGCATCTCCTGTTTATAGCCACCCAAACTCATTTATACATGTGTCTAACCTACACTTGAACACCCCCAGCGATCTCACGTCTGTTGTGTAACATAAATCAACAACCCCCTGATTTTCAACCCCGTATTTACCCAGGCCTTTCCTAACTCTAACACTTAGTCTTTGATAGAGAGTATTTCGTACACCGTTGGCGATTATCTTGCAATTGTAATCATTGCAAGACAATTCTTGCAATAACCCCCTGTGCATATAGGGTTGCTGATTACTGGTGCAGACGTGTTAGAACTTGGTACTGTACCACAGAAGCGAAGGGTTGATGAAGGCTGTTTCCTTGACTCGCTTCGCTTTCCTTTGAAATTTAGCTGCGGAGTCCGTATGCTCTTGCGTTAAAGTACAGTGACATAGTACTCTGATAACGTGTCACTATACTTCAGTGAGGTAGTACTCACATAAACTTGTCANGACTCTTAAGGCAGGTCTTGTGTTTGCCAAGTTTATATATGTATATATATATATATATATATATTATATATATATATATATATATATATATATATGCAACTCACGATATCTGTTAAATGTAGGCCTCGTGAGACAGGTTCATCTCTCTCTCTCACTCTCACTCTCTCACTCCACATCTCCCCCACAGACCAGAGACCGTTCAGCCTGGCTTCCTCGGCTGAGGACCGCGGCAAGGAAGCCTTAGCGTGCAGGGGGAACAACTGCCGGCTGGACCGGCTGTATGGGTACTGCAACAGGAGCAACTCGCCCTCCACCTTGCAACAATGGGCGACGGAGTCTGAGCAACAGCTAAAATTCGCCTCCTTGCCAAGCCATTATAACATCCACCCTGGATGCAACAGGTAAAGAAGATGGTCAGTCCCATTTTATACCAAACTGTGAGGCGCTCACATGCAAATAAATACATTGACACGCTAGTTCATTCACACATACACCTCATTCGCGCGTTCATACACACATACATAGGTTCGCGCGTTCATACACACATACATAGGTTCGCGCGTTCACACATACATGAGTTCGCGCGTTCACACAGTAAAAGCCAAATTATGACTGATAACTCTTCTAGTTATGTAGATACAGTGATGGAATTCACAGTATACAATGGTGGAAGCCACTCTATATAATGGTGGAAGCCACAGAATACCTTGACGGAAGTCACAATATTCAATAGTGGAAGTCACAGTATATTAGAGTGTAAGGTACAGTATATTACAGTGTAAGTCACAGTATATTAGAGTGTAAGTCACAGTATATTATAGTTGAAGTCAAAGTGTTTAATAGTGAAAGTCACAGTATACAATGAATATATGAGCCAGTATATAATGATGAAAGTCACCATAGTTCTTCAAGGTAAAGAGTTCTAAGCAAGTCCTTGTGTCTCCCGTTCCCCCCCCCCCCACCCCACACAGACATAACATCGACATGGAGAAGGTGCTGTCAGAGGGCGGGCGCTCTTGTATGAAGAAAGTCGACTGTCTGTGTGACGGCTGCTGCTACTCCACATCCAAGGTGAGGTCTTCACCTTCCCTTATTCCGTTTTAAGGTTTAATAGGCTGAAACTCACATGAAATGTTCCTATTTTCCCTCTAGTGTGTGCTCAAATGTCCCCATTTTTCTCGAGGTATTAGTATAGTCAGTGTGAGTTTAATACGTGTAGTACAATTTATATGAGAATGGATTAAGACCGTTATCGTTTAGCTGCCAACACGAGACAAAATCTTATAAAGTTTATATACCTACAATTGCGGTAAAGTTGGCCTACTCAAAAGTCACATAGGCCATCATAGGCCTCATGTTGTGTATTTGTACACATAACAATAGATATTTTCCTCACATGGTGTTTTGAAAAAATTAAAAAAAATGATGTTCACTTTTTTCATGATGCTGCTTTTGACCAGTCACATGTCCAAATACCCCCAGTTTGCTAACTGTAGGTAGTAACTGAGTGATTGTAACCTATCCACCGCTGCCCACTGGATGGGGGGCGGTGTGCAGGACAAACATATCAATTGTGACACTAGCTCTCCACATATGTCAGTTGCTTAATTTAGAACCTGTACTTGAGGTCGATCTCGAACCCATTGTTGATGTGACGACTTATATTGAATGTTGTAACTAGCTCATCAAGATTGTAACTTGCTTAGCTAAATGAATTGTGACGTTCAGTCCCTGAGCCCATTATGTGCCTCTGTAACCCTTTCCACTACCGCCCACAAGATGGGTATGGGGTGCATAATAAATGAACTAAACTAAAAAAAACTCTTTCTTCAACAGGCCGAGATGCTCCGGACCATGTTGGAGCGCAAGTATTCTCAACTACTGGTAAGAAATACCCAAATAAGAAAGGTAAACCTTCCAGCCTCAGTGTAAACTGTATTGTAACGTTGTCCTGATATACAGTAGTAATCTGAGTGAACAGTACCATTTATTCTCTTATTTTCTCGTGTATATCATTGGCTGAACATCATGTTGTCACTCATATTCCTGCAACATGTCACTCATATTCCTTCAACATGTGGTCACTCATATTCCTGCAACATGTTGTCACTCATATTCCTGCAACATGTTGTCACTCATATTCCTGTAACATGTTGTCACTCATATTCCTACAACATGTTGTCACTCATATTCCTGCAACATGTCACTCATATTCCTGTAACATGCTGTCACTCATATTCTTGCAACATGTCACTCATATTCTTGCAACATGTGAGTTTAGAAGGGGCCTGTAGCTATAAAACTGTGTATACCTGTGCATGGAACTTACATATTTAGACGGACTTAAGTGATCATTGTAATAGAGTTCTGGCTTCCCGAATCCGCGAGGCCGCGCGCGTTCGATTCCCCAGAGTGAGGAATCTGGGGATTTTTTTGTTTTGTTTTTTTACGTATAGTCACGTTTTCTGTATCTTTTAGTTTTCTCTAATATATTGAGGACAGACTTTGGATTCTCAAAAATGAGTCGTTACTTACAATCAGCCATTCTGTCTTTCAGATACGATTGTTATCGCCAAGAAAAAGTGACTATCGCCGCCCGCCTCCCAAAAATTTCCTATATCCACCAAGACCAGACACTGATGGCTGCCTCCCCACGCTGGGGTCCTTTCTGACGGCCATGCTGCCCAGGGGATGCAAGTGTTATCCTGCTCCACTACCATACCATGCAGGAATATTCATGTTATCTGATCAACGACCACCCACGTGAGGAATGATCATGTTATCCTACACCCGACTACACCAAGCAAGGAATAACTCATGCTATCTTAACCCAACACCCTACCCACACACAAGAACTACTCCTACAAGTGTCCAAGGAGAGGCAAATCTTGCAGTAAACTGCATATGTATTAAATAATTACCCAAGCCAGCTGTGGTGTTATGATGCTCTGCGAAGCAGCAATTAGTGCAGACGAGGAGTCACAATAACGCGGCTGAAATATGTTGACCAACCACACACTAGAAAGTGAAGGGACGACGACGTTTCGGTCCGTCCTGGATCAATCGCACTTGAGAATGGTCCAGGACGGACCGAAACGTCGTCGTCCCTTCACTTTCTAGTGTGTGGTTCGGTCAGCAATTAGTGTTGTGTGTTTTGAGAGTAAGTTCCGTTGTCAGTATGTGACTTGCTGTAACCCAAGGGAGTTCTACTGTTAATGTAGAACAGTAGAACTTGCTCTACTTGCTCTT
>WNGS01005641.1:3306288-3317865 GCA_020271785.1 Procambarus virginalis
ATCATCATATTTAGACTCAAAACCTGTGATCTATCCTGTCAGTGCAACTAAAATGTTGCGGTTGAGCCAACTATCGTTAGAACGTTTGTATAAAATAATGTCATTAATGGCAGAAACGTTCGATCAGGATTTTGGTTTTATACAAACGCTTGAACCTTTTTTGTGAGCCATGGAACAGATGTTAATGCAGGCTGGGACGTTGTAATGCAAGTATTAGTACGGGGTCCCAGTCGTGGTACAAATGTCAGAACAGGATCCCAGTCGTGGTACAAATGTTAGTACAGGATGACTCAACAATGGCGTTCCTTAATGTTTTGCTTCATCAACAAACATCTGACAGTCACTCAGAAAAAACTGAATAATGCACAAATTCAATTGTCTTCGGAGCTAAAATGTGAAAAAGCGACACAAATATATTATTTTAAGAATAAGACCAGAAAGTGTTCTGTTTTCCGAAGAAAAAAACATTGGGTTTCGAAACTGAGGCAAGTTGTGCTTGTAAAGAGAGAGAGAGAGAGAGAGAGAGAGAGAGAGAGAGAGAGAGAGAGAGAGAGAGAGAGAGAGAGAGAGAGAGAGAGAGAGAGAGAGAGAGAGAGAGAGAGAGAGATGTTTACTTGGATATATTGCCTCACATTATGTATCCAGAGCGGTTAGGAAGGAAAAAAAGGAGAAAATTACGAGCATTTGTCCAGTGTTGAGCAAGGAAGGTCTCGCCAGAGCTATGTATCACCAGTGAAATAAGTTGGCCAACAATTGGCGTCTTCCCTGAAGGGCTCATTGTTATTATTATACTAGACATGTAGACATTCCAGTTATATCAGTCTCATGTGGATACTCTGGAAGAATGTTGTTTGGTCAATAGCCTACCCCCTCCCCTCCGCCTAACCACAACCCCGCCCCTCTACCTCTATATATCTATCTCTTCTATGTTTCTTTGCATATTTGTATTTATTTTATCTGTGTTCATCTCTCTGTTTCTCTCTCCACCACTGTCTATCGCTGTCTATATAAGTCTCAATCTCTGTCTCTGCTTCTTTCATTTCTCTCTGAGCTGCCTACGTTGCAAGCTTTGTGTAACTTGGACTTGGTGAAGCAAGAGCTGACCTCCACTTCGACCAAGTCTTTTGTAACCGGCGTACGAGAGACTCGAGTCGTCAATATGTGTTCCAAATGGATGCAAGTTGTGTCACGTAGTCTATCTAACGCGCTGGGCGACCATTGTTCTGTGTCTTGACAGAGCAAGAAGTTTGCGCCGAGGAATTTTCGGCACACGTTTGAAAAAGTTCAAGTGAGAGCTGAATGGGAGCATAAATGCCATTCTTATGTTCTTATACTTGAATGTTGGGGTGGATATAAATAGGAGCTGTCTCATATGCTCTAATGGACCTTCTGCTGTTTCCGTTATTCTTAAGTTCTTACAAGAATTAAGGACCTTAAGGAATTAATTAAGGACTGTATTGTACCTATCCAAGTTTGTATTATTTGACAAAATATTGAGGCCATACGATGGGATCGACCTTGCGTCCTTGGACGTCACATGGTTCACTGCCGACTGCACCACGATGAGCTCAGAAGTATCTTAACCAGATGTTGTGATAGTGTGTATATGGTTTGACGTGTAAATGGTTCAACTGCCTCCAACACTGGGTCTGAGTGGTTATTGAACATGTTCAGAACTGTCACTTAAGTTTAGCATCCTTCACACTAACATCTCTTACTTTGGCCTAAATACTATCTCATTCTCTAGCTTTAACAGCTTAAAAACTTTACAAGATTTAAGCATTTTCATAAGCAACGAATACTTTCAGGAGAAAACGTTTCAATTTACTCATTTTTGGCTCGAAAAGGAAATATATCAACACTTTGCATCGAGGCAGCACGGAACACCAATAACTCAAAGCAACAGGAACACTTGTACACTGACGTACCTGTGTGAACCACTTCCAGTGTATAACAGTGAATATGTAAGCCGCTAGGCTTCCCTTTCCCACATCAAGAATGATTGTGCTTCTAAATGTTGAATCTTCTGGGCACTTTAAAGCCCTAGAGAATGTTTGGTGAAATATTATGACTAACCACTGTGGATAGAGGCCACACTCCAAGCTCCTGATGTTAGTTCATAACAACTGATAATTACACTGGAATACTTGTCCAAGCTGCGTAAGTCTTGAACACTGGATAAGCTGTCCATAATATTTGAGTATTGGACATTAGAAAAGCTGTCCATATCCCACAAAGATTACAACACAGTTGTCGACAGTTCAAGCCGAGGGTGGCTCCAGGCTTGCACTGGAATATTCGTGGAGAACAACATCGTTTTGGGTGATTCCAGGGTCGCTGAGTACAGGGAGAGAGAGTGTGTGTGTGGTGTGTAGCTGTTTGGTGGGTGGCACTGGGTGAGTGGCGCTTTTGTGGGTGAGAAGTGTGTTATAGGTGGAGTACTGTCGTGGCGACCAGCTGCTGTTCCACGAGCACACTTTCTCTTGTTGATCTTTTCTTTGCAACTTCACTCTGGACTTTCTAACCACACACTGTTCACACCTGCTGACACCCCTGGTGGGGGAGTTGTCACACATGTCCACACAGGTCCCTCCAAGTATACAGGGATATGAAGGCGGAGGAAAGAAGCCGTGTACAGTCACTTGGACTATCGGGAATCGAACAACGACCTGTAAGAATCGAGCTCGCCGCTGTACCAACTCGTCCAAGTATCTGGACAATGTGGTTAAAGATAATGTGTGGCATCTTTTCTTGTAAAGAAAGTATCATACCAGAGATGTACAGCTTTAGGGTTTTACTGGGATTCCCATCTAAAAAATTGTATCAAACTTGGCAATATTTCGTCTAGTTTATAACACAATGTGACTCAGTTTTATTCCTGGATAGCAAGTATTATTTTCTTGTTGCTTGTGCCTCCAAAGTATAGAAATTGGTTATTATTCCCCTCAAACTTTGCTTTGACTTTTGCCTAAGGTAACTTAGGCAAGACATCTTATGACAATATCATATGATGTAAGCAGTGACATTATTTAACGTAAGAGTGACATCATATGATTGTAGAGTGACAGTTACATCACGACGCAAGCAGTGACAGTGACAGCAGAGTATAGTAGTAGTCAGTTAACAAAAATGACTGAATTAAGAAATGTTATTTTTTCCAGTACAACGTGATAGAGACCCACGACATCCAGGAAGCAGCGTCGCAAGAGCGGCCATACCGGGTGTTGTATGACTACGAGAACCAGGAGCAGGAAAAGGAGGAGGAAGAGGAAGAGGAGGAGGAAGAGGAAGAAGAACCTGACCGTCTATCCATCCTCCTCCTAGACTCGCACTTCTCCTGCATCGACAAGAAGAACGGTTACTACGCCGACGAGGACGTTGAGTGCGAGGTCTTCCACTACTGCCAGGACAGAGTCAAGCACTCGTGGTTGTGTCCCCAGGGCGCCTCCTTCCACCAGGTAGGTCATCGTGACTCAGGGTAACGTGTAATTTGATCATGTAATGCAGCTTGTTATGTACTTGTAGCAACTGAGGCGGTTGTTGTTATAGATTCAGCTACTCGGAACAAGTTCCAAGTAGCACGGGCTATATGGTGAGCCCGTAACTGAGTTCGGTTATTCGCGATAACCTTGTTACTCTGATATTTGAGTCAAAGTTTTACATGGAGGTGGGGTTTCCTCCTTTTACCCTGTTTCTTTTTCGCTTCCGTCTTAATCGTGTTTTAATAACCTAATTAATCACCTAACACTCAGGTGCCTATGTAGTGCTAGGTGAAGAGGCGTCAGGTGAAAGGAGACATGCCCAACCGTTTCTGTTCCACTCGTGAACTGAACCCGGATCCCTCGGTTATGAGCCGCGGACGTAGATCAATAATGACCAAACTTAAGCTTCACGTTCATTATATATAACAAAAGAGTTTTTTTTTTAGTTTTTTTTTGTGATTCATTTCATTCTTTTTCTCAAATATGACAAAACACATATATTTTTGTTCTTAAATTTTCAAAATGCTTGTATGCTTTTGGTAGATCTTTGTTGATTGTATAAAGTCAATCTTTGTTGATTGACTTTAGAAAATCTAGGTATTTTTATTGAGTATAAGATGGTATTTATATACCAAGTCACTTACTTGGTATATATATATATGTTAGTCATTTTCCGGTGTATATAAAATGAGTTCACTTAATAGTTGTAGATTAAGTTCAGAAGTAATGTACACTTGTTGACCAGCAAGCTATTGTGGTGGTCTTAATAACTCTCCCGCTGTTGATAGCTCTTAAAGCCACGACCAAACCATAGGTAAAGTTCACTTCTTCTTGGCAGGACGGTATCTTTTATTCTTCCTGGCTTGGTGCCTTCTTTTGATAGTTCATGACTTGTTGGCAGGTGCACCTCATCTGTATACCCCGCTCTGAAGACAACATCTGCGAGAAATCCTCCAAGTTCCACTTCGTGAATGAGTTTCTGTACAAGGAACTGGACGCAGACAGCGGTAGCAACAAGACCTACGCTGACCGATACTACCCCGAGGGCTTCGAGCACGGCCTCGCCGGCGTGGACACTGACCAGCAAGTGACATATCCAGTAGGGGTAGCAGGCCCCCCGCCACAGGCGCCGCGACGTCCATCTCCTGTTTACCTGGACAATCTACCTCACACTCAGCCACAGTACCACGAGGACACCACTGATCCCTACGTCGACAGGCAAGTCCAGCAATTCGCAAGGCCACATAACGCTGGGGTTCCACAGGGCTTCTCAAGACCGGTGTACAGGGGCGGAGGACAAGGGTTTGGCAACCTAGAAGAGGTTTTGGCTCAAAGAAGGCCAGGCTGACCCCACCGACCCCAGCTGGTGCTGCGCTCGAGGTCGTAGAACTCACTAATACGTTGACAAAACAAGAGCACATATATTATTTGGTACATCCTGTTGCGGGAGTTGCTGTTAGGATGGCCACGCAATCACAGAGACTGTGATTACCACTCTTGCATAGTCTTAGCTTTAAAGCTATCGTCTTCCAGTTTTCCTGACAATCAGGTCACTGCATGAATGATATATTTTTAAATTATAATTAAGCTATTAATAAAAAACATGAACAATAGACAAATTCAATTCAATTGATCTCACAATTGATTGCGCCGTGCTTCTTCCCAGTTGCAATAGGCTTCCTGCCAGTTGGGAGGCTCCGGGTTAAGGCCGCTGCCTCCCAACATATCGACACGTAACTCTTTGTCTTCGTAACTCACATTCATAATTCCAAATAATAAATTATGTTGAATATTAATACCAAGAGTTGTGTGTGACAGTGAAGGCGGAGGTCGTAACCTGGTGATGCCCATCTGTAGGAAACACGCTCTCACAGGTCCCATACACGTAGGAGTCACAAGTTGGGCATAAGTGTATATTGTTACGATAGGGGCAAGTAAGGTGTCTATAGTCTCTGGGAAATTCAAATACAAGGAGTATCATCAGATGGGCAGGCTGGAATACGACCGGTTATATTTATTTGATATGGCACGTGTACTGCCAAGAACCACCTGCTGGCACCACTTACACTACCCACCCACTGACACTACCACCCACCCATTGACACAACCACCCACCCACTGACACTCTACCACCCACCCACTGACACTCCACCCACCCACTGACACTACCACCCACCCACTGAAACCACCACCACCCACCTACCAGCATAACAGCAAGTAGTTCTACCGTCGTACGTCTTGGTCCAAAATTAATCATAATTCAAGAATTAGACTAAGCTTAGTCAACAGGGATCGGGAACAGTTGAATGAAACGAAGTATAAATGATTGTAAATAGTGCGTTGTTATACGTAAGTTGCGTACTTTGTTCTCAATGTTATAACTTAGCTGAGTACTGTTGTGTTATTGTCTTGTATGTGCTCTCTTCTTAGAAGACTCACCAGTACAGTAATTAGTGTCTAAGTGTGACGTATTGAGAGGGGCGATAACTTAGCGACGTCTCAAGGTTTTGACGGACCATCTTGTGGTAATGTCACACTACCCACACTTTCGTATAAATAAATAAAAGTTATCCAATCTAACGAGTTTGCCTGTTTACTAAACTATCCTGTAACTACATGCAAAGTCTTACACTCTTAACTACTGGTGGGAGCCTATGTTCACTAGCCTGTGTCCTCAGGCCCACCACATTTACTGATTGTATGGCCAGAGCCTTCAGTAAGGGATGCATACAACGGGAGATTTACCTTGCATCTCGGTGTATATACACTGAGAAGTTGGTCAGTTTCACGGCCTTAAAATCAGTCTAGAGGGGTTTTAAGCCTGTAATCCAACATAATCCAAATCTTCAGCGAATTATTAGTGACTAACTAGAACGGTTTGTCGTATATTTTATTTAATAAGTTGAACCACACCCGATGGAGAATAATAAACAATGCAGCTGCATTGCAACAGTCGAACTGCAACATACAGGTTTAATCAAACAGTATCCAACAGCTGTTAAGAATTATGGCTTCATGTTGATGGGGGCCTTTGACAAGCTGCCTGCTTTGTGTCCCCGTTGAGACTACTAAAAGTTATGGCCCCTCAGGCAAATTCAGGTAAAAGTCTGAAACTTTCTTTAGCTTCGTGTCAAAGGCTCTACCTGTAAAGAGACCCAATTTCTAGTTCCGGACAGATCATTTGTATACAAATATCGCCATAAACCTGTACAATTCAAATATAATTATTGTTCCAAGTAAACAAAGCAATATTCTTATAGTTAGCTTCGCTTTTCCGAACCTTCTAGTTGAATTAGGTAAAGTAAAAATAAGTCAGGATAAATTTGGTTTGGCTAGGTTACTCCTAAGCAAATTAATTGAATCTAGCCTAACCAAACTTAACCTAAACCAATCTTTAACGTAACCAAGGCAATCATTAACGAAATCCAAACTTAACCCAAATCAATCTTGAATGTAAGCAAACTTAACCCAACTCGTTATGCCAAACATGCCAGGCCGGACACGAGCCTGTTGGGGCGAAGACGAAGATCCTGTCTGAAACCCACCATCAATCACACTCCCACTGATGTACACACGCCCAACCTCATCAAAAACGCCTCTAAGCGCCACAATGGCCCCCCTTCTCAACCCTATTGAACCTGAGATAGCTGTCATTAAACGCACCATTCTGGGTAATTAATGAGAGGTAAGGTTAACCGGATCAGGTGTCGGGAACACCAGCACCTGAGCCTCCCTCCACGGCCCGCCAGGCAGGCCTCCACCAGCGGCTGGAAGCGGAATAGAACGCTGCTGATATTTTCACACGGAAAGGAAATGTAAGTAGCGCTAAGCTCATTATATAAGTAGCACTACGTTCATCATATAAATAGCACTATGCTTATCATATAAGTAGCACTAAGTTCATATAAATAACACTATGCTCATCATAGAATTAGCACTATGGTCATCATATATGTAGCATTATGGTCATAATATAAGTAGCATTATGCACATCATATAAGTAGCATTACGTTCATATAAGTAGCACTATGCTCATCATGTAAGTAGCACTAATTGACAAAATATAAACTCAATTTATCATCTTACCCTACAGCCTATGTAGGTAAAGATAATTTTAATTTACAAAATAATAATGTTTTATAGACAGGATTAAGAGACATCCCATGATAGGGTTTGCTGGTCCCGCATAACTGGAAGGGGGGCGGAGACAGGGACAATAACCTGCAAAGTATGAAAGACGTGGGACGCAAGCCTGGGCGTCAGTGGCGCCAAGCCTGGCGCACCGCACGCTGCGTCTTCTTGCAGCACCTCACTTCGTCTCTGACCTCGCCTGCTGCCTCAGGTCACCATCACTCACATTCCCCTACCCCCAACACCATCCCCCACACTCTTCCTAAGTCCCGACATCATTTTCGCTTTCCTACTTTATATGCCATAAGACCACTCACACTTTGCTGACGGATACAGCGGCTGTCATCAAAGAATTACTGACCGTTGAGGAAAAGAAGATTTCTGACCTTCAGTGTGTCCGGGTTGGCTGATTTGGTGCCTATTGCTATCACCTACGCCTATCCACCTACCACCTACGCCTATCCACCTACCTCCTACGCCCAATCACGCCCACCGTGCCACTGAAGACAGGTGTCGTCAGTGTCTGCACCCTTGACTATCAGGTGAGCTACAGGTGACTGGCGGAGATATTATTTTGATTCTCACCTTCCACGAGGTGGTGTGAGGGATTGATGTGTTATAAATAATTGTTACATTGTGTTGACTTTAGAGCTGTATGGATTTAATTGATCTTTATTAGGTCAGTCACGAATGAGAAAGTTATTTTGTAGATAATTCCCCACACAAATCATGTAACGGCTTTATATAAATTATTATGTGCACCACGAATACTCCACTGTAACTTGTTTCAAATGTTCTTTATATAAACAAGTATTATTATTATTATTATTATTATTATTATTATTATTATTATTATTATTATTATTATTATTTATTATTAGTATTATTAGTATTATTAGTATTATTAGTATTATTAGTATTATTATTATTATTATTATTATTATTATTATTATTATTATTATTATTATTATTATTATTATTATTATAAAACGTAATTTGCAAGTAAGCCTATGTAGGGGCGAGAATACTTTTGTATTTAAACCGTGAAGTAGTATAAACTCAATCTCCGTATACGGGAGTAAGATCAAAGGAAATGTGCGTGAAAAGATTAAACCAGGAATATTTATTAAATACAGTCAAACGTTTTACCATATTTAGAGACATCTACATTTATGCAGCTACTGTAGATTATATATGGAGTTACAGTGTGCTTTAATAGCTGGTTACTCATACAGGGGAATGTGATTAGTAGCCTATGTTTACAAACTTTGGATGTAGTATGAGGATAACCTCTTGAACACGAGAGTGAATTACTTACCTCCAGGAAACTCATCCTGGCAGGTATCAAGAGTCCAATGACTGGACACGGAGTAATGTAGCGTGTGAGCACAGTCCAAGCGAATGATGCGTGATAATGGCACTGTAGCGTGTGACTGAAACAGCTGTTATTGTACAGCTGTTTTTTTTAGGGCGAATCGCAAAATCGAATCATTCGAGAATCGAATCGCAAAATTAGGGCGAATCGCAGTGAATTTAAGAATTTTAGAGGTATTAAATGGTAGGACAGTGATGGAAAGTCTGTGAAATAACTACCGCTCAAAGATGGGTGTGGGACGTGCAATAAACTATCGCTCACAGGACGAGTACAGGGTGTACATACTCATCTCACAGGATGAGTATGTACATATCTTGTACATACTCATCCTGTGAAGAACAGTTGAAGATACTGTGAAGAACAGTATTTTCAACTGTTCGCCTCTGTTCATCCAGTGGAAATTTACCTGAGGGCCACTACCTCCCAAGTAGCCTCAACGGGGACAGAAAGCCGCCAAGTTTTCAAAGGTTCCCCCCCCCCATTGTTTCTGAGGATTTTTTTCTAACTGAATTTTAAACCGTAGTAATGTCTTGGAATTTACAGCTTCAGCGAGTAGGCGGTTCTATGGGTTTATAAACCTACCAGTGAAAAGGCAATTTTTGTTGTCCTGCATTGTGGCTTGTTGAGCTTGAACTTGTTGCCCCTTGTGTGCGTTTCATTTGACCTTTTAAAGACGTGGTCTGAATTAATATCCCCCAAACTTGTTCAGAATTTTAAGTCTGAATGAGATCAGTTCTCTGATGCCTGTTATGCAATGATGTTAGTTTTATGGCCACTTAGTTCTGGGATGATTTTTGTTGCTCTGTGTTGAACGTTTTCCAAAGCAGATATTTCATGTTTCAGGTTTAAAATTAGCTATGTGAAAGGAAAGCACTTAGCTGCTAACAGGAGTTACTAGTTGCCTGCTCTTGTACTTACGTGGGTAAACAGCAAACACAAATTAACGCCTTCGCTGCCGGCAACAGCCAATCAAATCATCATGCCAGAAACTACATATTATATTCGAGCGCTTACAACTCCCATAGGACTAAAATGATTTATAGCGATACTGTAGTAATAACAGTTGTGGGTGATAATAGTAAAAATAGTAGTAATAGTGAATGTAGGCTTGTGGCAGAAGTAGCAAGATCTGTTTAACATTCACTCACAGTGTGATAAATATGGAGAACTTCAGTCCCTCTCAGCTCCTTGAATCTTATATTAATAGCATATAGGCTGTTGTCCCTTTATTTCTTTTCCATTGCTTGCGTATTATATCAAACATGCATCTTTCACTATTTTTTGTAAGTACAGTTTTTGCTGAATTATTATTGCGTATCTCGATCCATATGCATAAGTCACTACAGAAAACAATCGTTTTCTTTGAAATCACAATACAGAAAACGTGTACTTTAATGTGTTCGGGTACGAAAAATGGGCTTGTGACATCTGATAAGTTTGCATTTATTTATTTGTATATATACAAGAAGGTGCAGTGAGTTGTTAAAATGCAGTTTTTGATGACTAAATTGACATTCTTGTCATGCCACTAATACGCATAATAATAACTAATTAATGAAATACCCATTGAAAACGTGTGCTTATTAATCGGACACTACTAATTCTAATACGTTATTGGCAAAAGATAATCCTACTTAATACTATATTTTGTCTTAAGTTTTTTTTAAATGACAGTCATTTCAAACTTATACCAAATTAAGTCCGTTCATAACAATTCAAACTGTTCCCTCATTCTTGTAGAAAATGAAACAAAAATCGGAGCGTTGCTTGAGTAGTGTTACTAAATATAATCCCAATAAAATTTAATCTCAATTCACTAATCTTTTTAAGAGAAAAGAATTATTAAGCATTAGGTGGAAGGAAACGTGCCTGAACACATTCAAATTTTTACCCATTCAGACTTTCTCTTTCACACAGTCCTCCCCTCAATCGCCCCTTCCCCCACCCTTCAAACCACCTTACTTCTAACATAAACGTTGCAGCCAAAACACACGAACACTCCATCCTCCCACGCTGACACAAGCTAACAAACAAACACACATTTCCTCTTCCTCTCGTCTCAAACTCATGCAAACGAGTCAAGTGAATGCGAACAAAAAGTATAATGACAGTGTGTGTGTACCTATGTGTAATTACCTAAGTGTAGTCACTGGGTCACAGGATGAGGGCGTGCATGCGTGCGTGCACGTGCTCTCTCTCTCTCTCTCTACTCTCACGAGAGAGAGAGAGAGAGGTTGGTTACACAGTTCACTCACTTGGTTACACGTGCCTTCACAAATTTCTCCCCTTTATTTATCTGTTGCCGATGCATGGTAAGGCTATATACAATGCTGTTCATGCAACAGTCACGATAAAAGTACTTTATTGTCTACGAACTTGGGAAACCATTTAATCATAGGCTATTTTAGGGCACAAGAATCCACACTTTATACATTCCATCCATAGAATCTATAGACTACTTTTGAGAAAACGGGTTGGTTATTTTTGTCATATTTAGTAATAAAGTTTACAAATGATAAAGAAGACATTTTAAAAAATATATTATAAACCACAATAGCGTCCGTGATGGTATTGAGATTGGTCGGGCCG
>WNGS01005641.1:3325521-3408021 GCA_020271785.1 Procambarus virginalis
TGGGGCTGTTACATTTACCTCCCCATTTATTCTCCCCATTTTCTGTTAAGATACTCAAAATTGTTGGACGAAGCGACGAAGCTTTCAAGTTTTCGAGTTTGAATTGCTATACACATGTTTTAAATATCAAAAGTTTCTTTTTAGTTTTATTAAATAATAGAGATTTTATACAAAATGGAAAATATCCTGAGTTACTTTACAATTTATTGATATATTTTAGTTTTGTTTATTAGTTTTATAAAACTATAATATCAATATTGCTATAGGTTAAGTACTAATTGTAATTAAGAAGCAATAAAATTATTATCTTAAAAAACTAAGACGGTTGGGTGAGGTCGTGGTTTTCTATTCAGTTTTTCAGGTAAACTCAAATATTCACAATATATTTGACAGTACGATTTAATACTAAGTGAAAATAAGTACAATTCCTGACTGCTATGAATAGTACATAATTGCATTTGTTTGTGCTCTTACATTTACCTCCCCATTTTTGGAGGACGGGCTGTAATTCAGACAGGACAACTTAAATATCAAGCAAGCCTATCCCTACTAAAACGAGATATTTGTCGATGCAAAACATTATTTCCCTCGCTGAATAATAGCAGAAAAGATGGTTAATTATGGAAACTGACGTTTCCCACTCTTAACTATTAATATGCTTCCTCATCACAATAATGGTGTAACGTGTCCTCAGGCTAGGCTAGACTCCCCTCAGGCCTGGCGATCGACCCCCAATGAAGCATTCGTTAAGTTTGACGTTCTGCATACTCAAAATATCTTTTCTCAAATATAAGTTTATTTTATAACATATTAGAATGTATTGAATAGTTAGACCTGACTTGGGTGAGGTTTTGTGTACAATTTGTGGTATTTGATGCACGAGGATGAAGCATTTCCAGAGGTGTGATTCGAGCAGAGGCCGTGAACGAAGACAAATCGACATGTCATCAGTTGTAAGTTGTGTGAAGTGTTTTTCATTCATAAACACGGAGTTTGGCGCCCGAGTTTAACGATCACTTGGCCTTTGTTGATGAGGACGGGCTGTACAAGAATGTAAAAATTTTGTACATATAAATAAAATAAAATAAATAAAATAAATAAGATTGTACTCAATGAAATCTCTGTCGAGATCTTCTCAGATTCCTGACGCGGTTCAGGAAAATAAGTTCATTATATTACTGTTTTATCTGTCGATGACAAGAACGCGGTTGCATCGGTCTGGGAAAATGCAGGTTTGGAAATATGATTGTCGATTTACGGAACAATATACAATATAGATGAGATCGCTTGATTGTATCAAGGGAATGAGTTGGGTTAGGTATAAATAAGCACTACCTCTCATGTGTAGGTATTTCTCGTGTTGAAAACGCAAATGTTGGGTTAGGAAGGCTTCAAACGCAGGAGTCTGTAGTCAGTAGCCTACTTGAGGATCCCAGGGGTTACGGTGGCAGGTGTGGTGCCAAAGGGGGTAATGATGGCATATGGGTGAGTGTAATTGGCGACCTCACTCAACACGTCAGTGAAAGTTTTCACAAATCATAATTTTACTAAGTTTCTCGCTCGTTAGGGGATAAGCTGCACTAATTTTTCGTAGAACTTTCGAAAAAATCGCAAGGTATTTATGACATCTATTTACGTTTGATGCAAGAGCCGAGGGAGCAGCGGTGTATGTGTATCGACAAGGAGGCAATGTTCGTAATGAGAAACGGTAAGACCAGAGGACACGGGTGGCAGCTAGAGACACAGATGAGGTGGGACCAGAGGACACGGGTAGAAGCTGGAGACACAGATGAAGCAGAACCACAGGACACGGATGAAAGCTGGAGATAGACACACACTAAGAAAAAAGGCTGTTTATTGAATTTGTCTCAGTGATTTCCTCTAGTAGGCTGTAGTCTTCAGCCTACTAGAGGAGATCACTGAGACAAATTCAACAGCCTTTAAAGGAAATACGACTATTAACACAAGGCATAACTCTAATTATATTAAATGACCAGCAGTTGGAAGGGCGGAGCTAGGAAGCTACTGCCCAACCCTGTAATGCCCCAGGGGAGTACGCCCTCACTGCCCCAGGGGAGTACGCCCACACTGCCCCAGGGGTACGCCCTCACTGCCCCAGGGGAGTACGCCCACACTGCCCCAGGGGAGTACGCCCTCACTGCCCCAGGGGAGTACACCCACACTGTCCCAGGGGAGTACGCCCTCACTGCCCCAGGGGAGTACACCCACACTGTCCCAGGGGGAGTATACCCCACACTGTCCCAGGGGAGTATACCCCACACTGCCCCAGGGGAGTACGCCCTCACTGCCCCAGGGGAGTACGCCCACACTGCCCCAGGGGAGTACGCCCTCACTGCCCCGGGGGAGTACGCCCACACTGCCCCAGAGGAGTACGCCCTCACTGCCCCAGGGGAGTACACCCACACTGTCCCAGGGGGAGTATACCCCACACTGCCCCAGGGGGAGTATACCCACACTGCCCCAGGGGGAGTACACCCGCACTGCCCCACTGTGAAAGCTGTGCCCTGGGGGGGGGGCGTCACCGGGGCAATACCACACTGTGACTTTCCATCACTTTTCTTCCATAACAACCACCTATTTTTAGACACTAAACTAACTGCGCTAAGAAATCTGTTAGTGTGTTTCTCACAGAAAGTTTGCCCCACATGCTGTAAAGCAACGAGCAAGTACTCTTAAGATCGTACACCATTCTTATATACTTAGTAACTAAATGTAATAATATTGCAATACCTTATTTGCAGAGTTTACCATTACCGCGGTGGACGTGTTTATATTTCCAGAGGCATTATTATTTAAGCTTGGCTAGGTTAGGATAGGCTAATTTTAGATTAGGCTAGCTTAGATTAAATTTGGTTTAGACCATTGGTATCCTAAAGATGGCGGCATAGCTCTATGCCATCCTTGTTGTTCGCCTTCTATGGTCTAGATTCTGTTTTCTCACAAAGATCTTCCTTGGGGGTATTGAATATGAACTTCCAGCTAGGATTTATCGTAACACAGATCCTGTGACACTCACTTGTCACTCAAGTCACTTGCGTTAGTACTTAGAGTAATGCAAAGTGTCAGACCCCTCACACTCAACCTCCAGTGATGTGGAGTGACGCTTGAGCTTCACCTTCGGCATAATCACTTGATAAACCAAAGTGGGTCATTCCTTCCCAACAACAACAATACATTTGCCGACTCTCACTCAAATTGGTTGACGCGATACCTTAAATACTCTGTACACACAACTCGATCCTGCTGGCACAATAACACGCATGCACGCACACACACACACACACACACACACACACACACACACACACACACACACACACACACCACACACACACACACACACACACACACACACACACACACATATACGCACACACACAGGGCCTGGTGTGTGTGGGGGGGGGCCTGGTATCCTAGTGGATAGCGCGCAATAATTCTGTGGCGCGGGTTCGATTCCCACACCAGGCAGAAACAAATGGGAAAAGTTTCTTTCATACCTGGTAACCCGTTACCTAGCAGTAAACAGGTAACCCGTGTTATCTAGCAGGTACCTGGGAGTTAGTCAGCTGTCACGGGCTGCTTCCTGGGTGTGTGTGTGTGTGATGTGGGGAAAAAAGTAGTTAGTAAGTAAATTGACAGATGAGAGGCGGGCCGAAAGAGCAAAGCTCAACCCCCGCAAACACAACTAGGTGAGTACACACACACAAGTGAAGGCCCATGCCCCACACTTCGAAAGCTATTCCGTCACTTACCTGTAGGCCAGGCGAATGACACTTTTGTTTAGTGGATTAAATCACAGCAGTATGCTGAGTGTGAGAAAAATGTCCAGATTCGTCAACACCTGAGGATACGACACTCTTTACCGGATGATATCCCACACCTCAACCGGGGTCGAGGCATTGTGTTCAAATTACACCTGGCTCCGGGCAATTTGACCAAAGCTAAAGGCCTTAATTGTGCAACAAAACTAGTGTACGTGAGAGTCTTTTATAGAGCGCCCCCTGGGATCATGATAACTGGCGTCCCAGCTGTGTTGATTGTCTCCGTAGAGTGATAACCTGAGCCTCCGGAGTCATCATTGTGTTCCAGTTCACCAGAGAACAATAACTTGGATATCAAGTGCCGCTCACTGTGATGGATGGGTCTGTGGTGGTGATGGTGGCGGTGACAGTAAGGGTGGTGAGGCTAGTGATGGTGTGGTGTCGAGAGTGATGATAGTGGTTATGATTATGTAGAGTTTTGGTGGTGCTACTGATAGGACTGGTGATGATGGGTGAATGGTGGTGGTGGTGGTGGGGATGGCCCTGTAACGAGGTGTGCTGAAGAGGTAATGGTGGTGGTGAGGATGGTGTGGTGACAAAGGTGGTGGTGGTGGTGGTGAGGATGGTGTGGTGACAAAGGTGGTGGTGAGGATGGTGTGGTGACAAAGGTGGTGGTAATGGTGGTGAGGATGGTGTGTTGACAAAGGTGGTGGTGGTGGTGGTGAGGATGGTGTGGTGACAAAGGTGGTGGTGAGGATGGTGTGGTGACAAAGGTGGTGGTGAGGATGGTGTGGTGACAAAGGTGGTGGTGTTGGTGGTGAGGATGGTGTGGTGACAAAGGTGGTGGTGAGGATGGTGTGGTGACAAAGGTGGTGGTGTTGGTGGTGAGGATGGTGTGGTGACAAAGGTGGTGGTGATGGTGGTGAGGATGGTGTGGTGACAGGTGGTGGTGATGGTGGTGGTGTTGGTGGTGGTAGAACAGGCGGCTGGAAACGTATCCACGTAAAAATCTTTGACTATTGACATATGACTGTCGGCAACCACACTTGACGCAACATCAAAGATATATTACAGTAAAACGTGCCAATAAACTTCTCACATTACCGCTCTAGTAAATACATAACAAATCCCTGATGTAAGCTCCAATATCTTTCTCGCTTCAAACATTACAAATCTTATTTTGCTCTTACTTTATAATACACTGAGGCTATTCAATGGGATCAAATACGCGTCCCTGAACTTTCCAGGTAGAGTACCGGGACGCGGGTTCGATCCCATTGCATCGCTTCAATATTGTCTCATAGCATGTTACACGCTCTCTCACTTCGATCCTGGGTTTATTTCAGAGAAGCTAAGTGTATCATGAGAAAGCTGGTGTATCGTAATGACCCGAGTGTAGCTTTAGGGGACACTTAACACTTTGCCGGCGTCTTGAGACCAGAAGGAATGCAGAGCCTCTTCTTGAGGTTATCTTGAGGTTATCTTGAGATGATTTCGGGGCTTTTTAGTGTCCCCGCGGCCCGGTCCTCGACCAGGCCTCCACCCCCAGGAAGCAGCCCGTGACAGCTGACTAACACCCAGGTACCTATTTTACTGCTAGGTAACAGGGGCATAGGGCGAAAGAAACTCTGCCCATTGTTTCTCGCCGGCGCCTGGGATCGAACCCAGGACCACCGGATCACAAGTCCAGCGTGCTGTCCGCTCGGCCGACCGGCTCCCTTGGAGAGGTGCGCACGAAGGTGGCCAGGGAGGCTGACGTGTCGGCTGGAATTTACGAAATGTGGCTTGTAAGAGAGGCGTGTTGGCTGGCGATGCTCGACAGTGCGTGTAAGAGCGCCCAACTTTCCAGACACAGAGCACACCCTAGCGGATGAACGGTGCCCGTCCATGCAATCCGGACGGTGGACTGGGGTTCCCCGTCCCCCTCACCGCCAGCAGTTGAACGTGGACAGTTTACGCTCACCAGTGGTGGAAGGGGTCCCATCAACAATCCCAAGCAGTGGAAGGGGGACACCGTCAGCGCTCCTCGGTGGGATAGAGGAACCCACTACATACATCACACCAGTGGAGGGGAATTCTCGCACGGATGTTTACCCGTCTCAGAAGCGTGACATTAGGCTTTCTCGCCGCCTAGTGCAAGTGAAACTTTAGCTACCGAGGGTGTGCGTGTGTCTCTATCAGCGTGCGTATGCCTGTGCGTGCGCGCGCGTGTGATATTACTTATTAATGATTGGGAGAAATGAGTTCCAGCTCTTGGTCTCAGCCATCAGGTTCCTAGTGCAACATTAACTGATTCCCTCACCCAATATTATATTTTAGTTTGAAGCTGTGAGTGGAGATGGATCTCCCCATGCGAAGATAGAGAGGAACCCACATATTATATGTGGCAGAGATGGACCCACATACTGCATACGGTAGAGAGTGACCCACATATTATAAGAGACAGAGAAGGACCCACATAGTATGAGGCAGAGCAGGACCCACATACAGAGCTATTACCCCAGTAACTGTGCACAATAATTGCCAGGAGAAAGGTGTACCATTATGTGAGGTGACCTTGACGCGTACCTCACACACACTTACCCAACACTTGACCTTCCCTCACTCATTACCTCTCCCGTCACACCCACCTTACTGCTCTCCACATCATAATAATAAAACTAATAATGATACAAATAATCAAAATAAAACAAACAATGCTATAATAATACAATGATATAATAATATCATAAATATGCGATAAAAACCCACACTTTTGTATTTGTGTCACGTAAGGAATAGTGTCATTGGGCGTTGAGATGTAAGTCTCATCCTAATCACACACTCAGACCTTGATAAAGCACTCAGGAGAGTGTGAAAGACTTGGTGTAAATTACGTACTTAAATTTCACAAATACACAAGTGTGAGTTTTTATCCTGTGTTATTATGTCTGTGCGAAGACATTACCATTACTTAATACTACTGCTGCTACTACTACTACTACTACTACTACTACTACTACTACTACTACTACTACTACTACTACTACTACTACTACTACTACTACTACTACTACTACTACTACTACTACTACTANCTTACATCTTTCCTAATTCTGGGGATTAACTTTATCATCCTTGTACAGAGCACCACTTGGTTTCCGAATCCCTTGGGGAAGAGACCCGTCGGTTAACATGTAAGTTCGTATACGAGAAATAGAGGGGAAAAAATAAACTAGAAATGTAAAAAGAAATTGTTCCGAAAAAATTACGAAAAAACTCTAGGGGGAAAAATCGACAGGTTCATAGCGTAAATGCGACCGTATTTTGTTTGTACTCACCAATAAGTGAAGTCCTGATCCGCTTTATAAAAGTCCTTAATTGTTCCTAGCTGATTATTAAGACATCTGGCAAACATCCTCTGGATGTTTCCTGCCAGCCTGCAGGAACATCCTGCCAGCCTGCCTGCCAGCCAGCTTACCAGCCTGCAGGCACATCCTGCCAGCCAGCCTGCAGGAACATCCTGCCAGCCTGCCTGCCAGCCTGCAGGAACATCCTGCCAGCCTGCCTGCCAGCCTGCAGGAACATCCTGCCATCCAGCCAGCCTGCCTGCCAGCTTGCCAGCCTGCCTGCCAGCCTGCCAGCCAGCCTGCCTGCCTGCCTGCCTGCCTGCCTGCCTGCCTGCCTGCCTGCCAGCATGCCTGCCTGCCTGCCTGCCTGCCTGCCTGCCTGCCTGCCTGCCTGCCTGCCTGCCAGCCTGCCTGCCAGCCTGCCAGCCTGCCAGCTTGCCTGCCAGCTTGCCTGCCAGCCTGCCTGCCAGCCTGCCTGCCAGCATGCCTGCCAGCCTGCAGGAACATCCTGCCAGCCTGCCTGCCAGCCTGCCTGCCAGCTTGCCTGCCAGCATGCCTGCCAGCTTGCCTGCCAGCATGCCTGCCAGCTTGCCTGCCAGCTTGCCTGCCAGCTTGCCTCCCAGCCTGCCTGCCAGCTTGCCTGCCAGCTTGCCTGCCAGCTTGCCTGCCAGCATGCCTGCCAGCTTGCCTGCCAGCCTGCAGGAACATCCTGCCAGCCTGCCTGCCAGCTTGCCTGCCAGCATGCCTGCCAGCTTGCCTGCCAGCCTGCCTGCCAGCATGCCTGCCAGCTTGCCTGCCAGCCTGCAGGAACATCCTGCCAGCCTGCCTGCCAGCCTGCCTGCCAGCCTGCCTGCCAGCTTGCCTGCCAGCATGCCTGCCAGCTTGCCTGCCAGCTTGCCTGCCAGCCTGCCTGCCAGCTTGCCTGCCAGCTTGCCTGCCAGCTTGCCTGCCAGCATGCCTGCCAGCTTGCCTGCCAGCCTGCAGGAACATCCTGCCAGCCTGCCTGCCAGCTTGCCTGCCAGCCTGCCTGCCAGCTTGCCTGCCAGCCTGCCTGCCAGCCTGCCTGCCAGCTTGCCTGCCAGCCTGCCTGCCAGCTTGCCTGCCAGCTTGCCTGCCAGCCTGCCTGCCAGCTTGCCTGCCAGCCTGCCTGCCAGCTTGCCTGCCAGCCTGCCTGCCAGCTTGCCTGCCAGCCTGCCTGCCAGCTTGCCTGCCAGCCTGCCTGCCAGCTTGCCTGCCAGCATGCCTGCCAGCTTGCCTGCCAGCCTGCCTGCCAGCCTGCCTGCCAGCTTGCCTGCCAGCCTGCCTGCCAGCTTGCCTGCCAGCCTGCCTGCCAGCCTGCCTGCCAGCCTGCCTGCCAGCCTGCCTGCCAGCTTGCCTGCCAGCTTGCCTGCCAGCTTGCCTGCCAGCTTGCCTGCCAGCCTGCCTGCCAGCTTGCCTGCCAGCTTGCCTGCCAGCTTGCCTGCCAGCTTGCCTGCCAGCTTGCCTGCCAGCCTGCAGGAACATCCTGCCAGCCTGCAGGAACATCCTGCCAGCCTGCATGCAGGCACATCCTGCCAAAATATATGATGATGTACTGTACATTTAAGAAACAAATCTGGGTCACAGATCTGTGGAGTGTGGCTAGGCTTACGGAGTCAGCCGGTCCCTCTCCCCACCACCGACACACCTCCCCCACCCCCCACCCCAAACCCATACACACACACACTCTCAAAGGTCACGTGGTTCACGGTTCACTTCAACAGCCATATATCGCTTCCTGCTTGCCTCCTTCCCAGCCTGCCTGCCTGCCTGCCTCCTTCCCAGCCTGCCTGCCTGCCTGCCTCCTTCCCAGCCTGCCTGCCTGCCTCCTTCCCAGCCTGCCTGCCTCCTTCCCAGCCTGCCTGCCTGCCTGCCTCCTTCCCAGCCTGCCTGCCTGCCTGCCTCCTTCCCAGCCTGCCTGCCTCCTTCGCTGCCTGCCTGCCTCCTTCCCAGCCTGCCTGCCTGCCTCCTTCCCAGCCTGCCTGCCTGCCTCCTTCCCAGCCTGCCTGCCTGCCTGCCTCCTTCCCAGCCTGCCTGCCTGCCTCCCTCCTTCCCAGTCTGCCTGCTTGCCTCCTTCCCAGCCTGCCTGCCTGCCTGCCTCCTTCCCAGCCTGCCTGCCTGCCTGCCTCCTTCCCAGCCTGCCTGCCTCCTTCCCAGCCTGCCTGCCTCCTTCCCAGCCTGCCTGCCTCCCTCCCTCCCTGCCATCATGCTAACGGGTAGTGTGTGTTAGGCTTATCTTCGGAAATGAGCCGTTCTCGCCCCCACCACCGACAAACCACCCGCCCCCTACATCCCATACTCTCAAAGTCACGCGGTTCAACCGCGTGACTACCACTCACTCCCTGCCTGCCAGCCTGCCTGCAGCTAGCCTGCCTGCCTGCCTGTGCCTGCCAGCCTGCCTTTCCTCCTAATTCTCACTACTTCCGTCCTTCCTGCCTACCTCCTAGCATCTCTCCCTACCTCCCCCTCCCTCTTAGCATCTCTCCCTACCTCCTAACATCTCTCCCTACCTCCCCCTCCCTCCTAGCATCTCTCTCTCTCCCTCCCTTTCTGACCAATTTCCCCCCCCCCCTCTCTCATACTGCCTCCCACCTAAGCTCCCTCATCCATCCACCCACCGGTCAGCCATCACTGACGCAATGCGTGCATTTGGAGCTGACATGGTGCACAGATGTTTCTTGATTGTGCAGATATGTAAACAAAAGCACAGAATGAACATTCCAGCCTTATGGCAATTCAAAATAATAGGTAATAGGCCTTGAATCTGTAAAGTCACAGTGAGCAAACTGGACCATCTCCCACCCACCACCCAGGCCGGCGTGACGCTTGGCGGACCCTTCCTACCCGAACTTTGTTCGGGTAGTATGACTCCCCACCCCAATCGGGAAACTGGAAGTTTCGGATAACTAAAGTTCGGAAACCAAGTGGTGCTCTGTATACACATTCAAGTGAAGTCCATTCTTTAGTATGGCAACCAAAACTGAAATGTATATCTAAATGGGACCAAATAAGATCACAATAGAGAATAACAATGTCTTATTGCTAAGGCTTCTAGATATTAATAAATGTATGCTACCGAACAACCATGGACATCTTCAAGAGAAAACTGGACTGTTTTCAGAGACGTTCCGGATCAGCTGGGCTGTGGTGGGTATGTGGTCTGCGGGCCGCTCCAAGCAACAGCCTGGTGGACCAAACTCTCACACGTCGAGCCTGGCCTCAGGCCGGGCTTGGGGAGTAGAAGAACTCCCAGAACCCCATCAACCAGGTATCAACCTTATTTTAAGTATTTGTTCATGGATTTTTGGCTTAAGACCACTACTAATCATGACCCCCCCCCCCCAAAGATATTTTTCACGTTTAGATTTAGCAATTCCAACATGTCTGACACGTCAGGCACGCAGCCTGACTCATACGTCAGGCTGCGAGCAGCCGCGTCCAACAGCCTGGTTGATCAGTCCAGCAACCAGGAGGCCTGGTCGACGACCGGGACGCAGGGACGCTAAGCCCCGGAAGCACCTCAAGGTAACCTCAAGGTAAGGTGTCCTATTTGCTAAGTATAATCGAGACTCTAAAACCAGAACCCTACATTTGTCAGCATTAAACTGTATCTGCCAATCATCAATCAATTTTTAAAGCCATTAAATCATCAAGTGCCAACATAGTAGTCTTACAAATATAGGGTGAAAATATTTTGGGATCTGCAAATTTGTAAATGTTGATGTTCAATCCTGCGTTTATACTATTTATATTTTATGGTAAAGCAATGGGTTTTCCACCCAGACTTAACTCCACTTCTTGGGGCGTGTCCAAGGAATCAAGATTCTTTTCTATGAAATAAGGGAATAATAATTGTGGGGCATGTCCAAAGAATCAGAAATCTTTTCTATTAAATAAGCAAATAATAACTTTGGGAAGATTCAAGATTTTTTCTATGAAATAAGCAAATAATAAATGTGGGGCGTGTCCAAGAAACCAAACTCTTCCAAGGTGGAAGTGAGAACATAGTGAAAGGTACAGCTTTAGTATGAAGGTGAAGCCACAATGAAAGTGAAGCCACATAATGAAAGTAAAGCCGCATAATGAAGGTGAAGCCATAGAATGAAGGTGAAGCCACAGAATGAAAGTGAAGCCATAGAATGAAGGTGAGGCCACATAATGAAAGTTATCAAAAGAGAATGAAGGTGAGGCCACAGAGTGCGTGTCTCACCTGCCACAGCGGTGATGCTCTGTGTCTGGAGTGGCGTGTGAGCCCCAAGCTGTTGCTGCGGTGGCTGCGGCGGCGGCGGCCCTTCAGGAGGTGCATGCGGCCGCCGCAAGTCTCCCCTTTCATGGTCCTCGCCCGCCGCCACGCCTCGCCCCCGGCCGCGTCCCCGACCTCCTCCAGCCTCCATGGCAACACGTGCAACACCTGCACCGCCTTACACCTGCAATACCCTAGTGATCTTGGCAGCGAGGCGGCCGAGCTTGGGGGGCCTCTGCGGCATGGAGCTCCCTCCTCAAGACTTCACCACTCGATTTTTCTCCTCTCTATAATGCACTGAAGCGTTATCCGGAGAGCAGGCAATGTTTGGGGAGTGTGCTGAAGTTGAAGTAATGTATTACTCGCTTCGGGAAATATCTACAGCACGATAACTCGATTTTTTTTGTATTTTCGGGTCGTTGAGGCGAAGTTAGAAGCCGCGATGGAAACAGAACTCTGGCGTTATTCTCACCAGGAGTTCAGCTTTCTCTGCCCTTATGCTTCTCCATACTCATACGCGCTTCTTAATTAAAAACTAAAAGCAAAAATTACATGAACTTTTTCTCTGCTTATAGATAAGGTTTATATAAAGGTTTAGCTTGATAATAAAGTGGGAGGTTATTGTGCCCGTGAAAATCGCGAGGTAAACAAACATGGAGCTCCTGAGGGAGGCCCGCAGCGTCGTCGACTTCGCCACCTATGTGAGTCCTCGTCCACTCTCGCAGCTGGGTTCAATCCTACGCCGATTGATAAAGATTAAGCCACCCAAGAGGTGGCACGGGCATGAATAGCCCGTAATTCCTACGCCCATTGCTGGTCGTTAAAGAAGTGTTGAGGTTTGCGTTGTTGTTATTGTTATAGATTCAGTTACTGGGAATAAAAAGTTCCAAGTAGCACGGGCTATGGTGAGCCCGTAGTGGACTTACCTGGCACAGGAGCCGGGCTGTAACTGGAGGTTTGCGATTGTCGGGTCGTGATATTGCTGAAAGGCTTCCTTCATCAACTAAGCCTTCTCAGATTGTTGTGGCGCATAATTGATAATTACCTTTCCTTACCTTTCTCCTGAGAAACGCATTTGTACCTTAGTATCAAAAGGAAGTTGATAGACTTTTAAGTTTTTCAGTTTGACCTTAGGACGGGGAGAGGTATATCTGATTCTTTTGCGGTTTTTACTTTGTACAGGTGTTACTGGAATAATATTGTAGTTGAAATGCGTATTGCCGAGACCTATCAGGGGCACTAAAAATGGTTTGACACGTTTCCCCTGAGAGTATCTTTCCCCTATAGTCATTGTATTCCCTGTACTCTTTGCACCAATTTTTTAACATTGTATCTTTTGTTTATAATTATTCTGAAATGTTATTTTTTCTTCTTAATCCTTAACTTTTTATTGTTATTTGTTCACAATTTTAAACATTTGTTCATAAACAAAAACATGTATTTAACTATTTGTTTATATTCCATATATATTTATTTATTTACTATTTTTTTCAGTATCCACTTCTGAATAAAGCAACAACAGACAATGACACACCAATACCAGGATACATCTTTGAAGAGATCATCAGTATCCTTTTGAATGTTATATGTAAGGTTTTGAGTTTAGAAGAGTACAGTGGTCTATTTCCTCGGCTCACAACCGAAGGACCCATTATCCTCAGCTCACAACGAAGGACCCATTATCCTCAGCTCACAACCGAAGGACCCATTACCCTCAGCTCACAACCGAAGGACCCATTATCCTCAGCTCACAACCGAAGGACCCATTTTCCTCAGCTCACAACCGAAGGACCCATGTTTAATTCATGGGCAGGACAAAATGGTTTTCTTTTAACCGATTCCTCTATTCATCTAGCAGTAAAATCGGTAATCAGGAGTGGGTTGCGTTTTCTGTTAAATCAGTAGTTGGCCTAGGGGAACGTTGCTGAACTTAAATACTGGCTTCCTATTCCTGACAAATTGAATTATAAACTGTTATATAAATTTAATAAAAAATATAAAATAATAATACTTTTACTGTACATTAGATAAAAAAAATGCTTCTTTCTGATAGACACTTGGTTGCTACTTGAGCCAAGTGTCCCCCAGGGGTACAGCAACATTTAGCCTGGGTCAGTGCAATCTTCACTTCCCTGATGAGGCAGGAGTCTTTTTAAAATCACCCCCATTAGATCTTAATGACCATCAGAGGGTATATTGCTCTGCAAAGCCTATTACCAAGCCTTATCTCATGAAGTACAAGACAAAAGTGACAAAATACAGAGGTCACAACAGTATTAGTACAGTACTAGATTTGAGAGCATTGAAGTTACCTCTGGCAATAGGTTATGGGAACTAAACTTCAGACCCTAGAGGAGAGTAGAGGGGTACAATCAATATGTACGAGATGCTAAGAGGGAACAGGCTGTCTTGTCTTTAGAGAAAATAGGGTGAGGACGTCAGTGGAAACTAAATTGAATAGTCATAGAACTGTAAAGATTTGGAAATACTTGTACCATGTATGGGAGGTTGGCAAGTGGAATGCATTAAAATTGGAGGTTGTCGAAGCCACTTCCCTCAACCATTTTAAAAACAAATATAACTTGCTCACCTAATAGATTTATAATTTCAAACAATACTTGGATTCTACTAGCTTGTTGTTGAACTGCTTGTTGACTGCCTGGTTGTTATCACTTCCCACCAACAGGTAACCACTGGCTATATGAAAAGAGGACACCTAGTTATCCCACTTCACTTTCATCTTTTTCGCCCCTGGAAAGACACAGGGTAAATTTGGACAATTGGGAGTAACTATCATATGCACAGAGGGGAACTTTTCATCTACTCATCTACTGAATGCTCAAAGCCTTATTTCTTAGCTCTAACCACTCAAGTCACTCTAAGAAAGAATTGCCAATGCCAAAAAGAAGTGAAAATAAAAATGAATACTGTACAGTACTTGTATGTGAGTAATAAACTCATGCCATAGAATGAATCTGCCAGAGTAAAACCTCACAACCAGCTATAGATAAACCTTGCCCCTATGTAGACTGCAGTAAATCCAGCCCAGAAATTCTTCTTGTGGAGATCGTGGATTTGGAAAAGATCACAAACCTCGGCCAGCCAATCTTCTGCATAAGGAGTAGATTCAGGAAGGTAGACTGATGGGGGCAACATATTAACAGTGCTGGGAATTAGAACTAGACAGCCACATGGGAGCACAGAGAATTGCATGATCTGCAAAGCTCTCCAATTTCACCACCAGGGGTAACATCTGCACTGAAGGAAACAGAACAACTTCTACCATTCGTTTTTGTCAAGAAAATGCAAGTCCAGTGCAAAGACATCCTGATCAGGAACCGGTTATGCATACACAGATAGATGGCAGGTTTGGCAAAAGCTTGAGAGATGTCGGTATGCTAAAAAAGTGAATACAAGCACTTGAATCGGTCACTTAGAGCATGAATCCATTTTAATTTATGTTTAGATTCCTTGCTGATTGAAGTGTGCTGGTGAGATTAGAGCCAGGGAAGAAAGGGGTGTGGTCACCAGGTACTTTGTTTACACAGCTAGTGCATAGATCCAGATGTGGGTAAGGAATGGGAAGGTCATGTTGACGAGGAGTGGGATACTTGCCTATGCACCTAACATTGATTAAGCACTGAGATATGAAGTTATCAGAAGATCATGTTCTATGGCAAATAGTGCACTGAATAACCAAATCATTGTTAGTACTTGCCCTAAAGCCTAAATCTTTTAAGTGGTATATGTACAAATATTAGAATGATACAGTATATACTACAGTAATATATTTATTCTGTCAATGAATCCTGTTGCTTGCCCAGGTGCGATGATAGGTTTTTGAGGTACAAAATGTTTTACCACAGTTCTTCTTTAACATGGTTTTGAATTGAGTCACCATTCTTCTGGACACCGTCAGCACCTAGTCGACTTTCTCCTGTCTCGTCTCCAAAGCTCAACATGGCCCGGAAAGCAAAAGGTTTGCTCATTCTTTTATTGTTTAAAAGTGAATGGATTTCAACAAATCTGCAATTGGTACTTGATTATTCATCTAGTATACAATCTAGATTATTTTATTTATACTTGTAGCTTTCTGTAGAATTTAAACCTGTATCAAACAGTTACCTTACTTTGTCTTTTGATGTCATGTTGCATGCCAGTTCACTTTTCAAAATGGTACAGTACATTCATCAATATACAGGACAGTATTTAAAATATACTTTATTTGTCATAACCTGTGGTCTTGTATTTGTGTTTATTAAATAAACTTTTGTTTCTGAAACTGCTTTAGCATTCTTAAACTTGTTTTAATATGTATAATTATTTGTGGATTGGTACAGTATGAAGATACAGTACAGTAATTCAGTTGCAATTTTCATAGATTTTGTCCTTATTTTTCCATAAGGTCCACATCCAATTTTCAGTTTTCATAAGGTCCAATAGTTTTGGAAATATTCTTATGAAAAATTATTAATATTACCACTTGGGAAACATAATTGACTAATAATTTAATTAATAATAATAATTCATTGTGTCGGGGGAAAGGCAGCCAGAATGTGTTCATACATGTTAGGCTTATATCGAGGTGGTCCCCTCCCCCAAGGTTGAATTACTGACCCCCCAGAATGCAACCCCACAACAAGCTGACTAACTCCTGAGTACCTACTTGCTGTTAAGTGAACAGACACATTAGGTGATAGGAAATGTGCCGAACCATTTCTGTCCCACCCGGCATTCGAACCCAGAATTCTCGATTGTGAGTAGAGAACGAACCAAACTGTACTACCGGGACCCGAAAACCTGGTAATACTTAGCCTAATACTGTATACTATGCACTTAGAATTATCCGAGTTGGGCTTTACAGAGAGTAGAATTATTCGAGTTGGGCTTTACAGAGAGATTATTTACAAAGTACTGTACTGTACTGTACTTACATTCATTTTGTCTGCTGCAGTGAAGCTAGGCATTATGTAATTCAAAGACGAGGGAATGGTGTCTCGGAGATGATTCTAGCATTTTGATACTTGCCTTGATTAAAATACAGTACAGTACTTAATATTACTTTTAAACTTATTTAATATTAACTGTGTGCTTATCTACAGCATACATAAAAATTAATTTTTTTCTTCAGGTAATACGCATATTACAGCATACTTGTTCTCGTGGTCATCAAGGAGTTCGAGTCTACCTCCGGGGTAAGGATGGAGAACTTCGACGAGCAGCAGCATCAGGCGGGCCACCAGACCCTGTACTGGCAAACACACCGCAGCTCTTTCTTAGCTCAGCTATACAGGCATGTGATACGTTCTTTATCACCAGACCCATATCTGTATTCAGAATTTTTACAGTTATCCAATGCTTATGTTTGCAGTCAAAGATTAATGGTTAGTATTTGACTCAGATGCTTCTTTCTTACACTATGTGCATTTGTTTGACATATGTGCACCTTACAGGAATTGCTGGCATTGCTGTTTGATTCTCGAGTTATGAAAGATGACGAAATATGGATGGCAGGTAAATGCCACAGGATTTTTAAATGAACTTGAGTTCTTTTAGTAATCATAGTGGATTAACATTCCCGGTGACAATGTGGTTCAAGATCATAGATGGTATAAGGAAAAAAAGGTGATTCTGAACACAAGGATGTCATGGAAGTGAAACATTGGCTACAGACTTCCACCAAGATGGGAAGCAATGGCCACAGGCTTCCACTGAGAATGGAAACAGTGGCTGCAGACTTTCACATAGAAGGGATGTAGTGGCTGCATGCTTCCAGTGAGAAGGGAAGCAGTGGCCTTAATTCCTAAATTTCTATTTAATCCAAACTATATTCAGAATTATATATTAATGAACTATATTGTAGGCCATGATAGAACACTTGTACAGGTATTTATATTACTATTTTTTATAATTCATGTACAGGTATATGAATTTTGCATTTATATTATTTCATCATTCTAGTTATTTTTGTTTATAACACTGTAACCATAAAGTTGTACTGATTAAGTGATTAGATTTTCCTCTAGCATTTACTGCCACTTTCTCATACATAGTTATGGTTTAAATAAATAGAAGCAAATTTATCTGCCAAGGAATACCTACCATCATCATAATCTTGCAGGAAAAGATAATAGCGAGGGAAGTGCCAGCGGCAATCAGCAGTCATCTTGTGTCCTAGGGTATGGGGCACAAGCTGCGAAGGGCAAGTATGAAGGCTTTGGTAGCTCACCAGTAAATCAAGGTGAAAATTTGGTAAATCAGGTTTGTATTATTTTTTGTATTTAGTTTCAGAATGCTTAAAGAAAAGATGTTTATTCAGTATATCAATATACAGTACAGTAGTGATTCAGTTAGCACTGTGTTGTTGCTCAAGCACTGGTGCTTTGCATTTTTGCAGGATAGAAGTAATGGTCAGGTTCCAGTTATCTGAAGCCTCTATGATCTAAATGTCCAGTTAAATTTAAGGAAAACTGATCTGGATAAAAATGTTGTCCAGATTTCCTTATCTTGATTTCCTCTTGATTTCCTTATCAAGAGGAAATTTCAAATATCTGGGACATTGCTTGGATAATTGGGATTTGTAAAATTTTTGTCCAAATTATCTGAAGATATTTCAGATATTTGGACTAAAAATCATTTTTTGTTGAAAATATACACACAAATATTGTACTGTATTCAGTCAGGTTTTCCTGAAAGATGTCCCTTACATCATAAGTTGAAATTCAAATTTTCCTCTAAAATTTCCCCATCAAGTGTAGAAATTTAGAGTGTGAAGGGTAACTCCTTTAATATGGTGTTAATTGCTAGTTTAATGATTTTCATAGCCAAAGAATGCTAGAAGAAATAGTTGGTGCTGTGTAAAAGTCATTGACAATATTTAAAACAAAATTCTGTTTTATTTTAAATTGTACTGGAAAATTTGGTGATAAATAGTCAAAACATTTAAATTGTTTGGAGATCCAGATTATTCAGATATCCAGAGTGTGTTTGGAATAATTTGATCAGGATTTTGGAGGTTGCAGTTTAATTGTTTTCTTAAGGTACGTGGAATTGTGGAACGTGTGATGTCCCCCTCTGGGGATACCAAGAGATTAGGAATGGACTTTCTTCAGGGTGAAAAGGGGGACTATCAACCACTCTCCCTACCATCTCTTGGCTCATCAGTGCCATGTCCATCACGGCCAGTCTTACCTCATATACCAGTGCTATCCACTTCTCACTCTTCAAAATATAAAGGTACATTTGGACATTTTGCTAATACACAATTGTCGTATATTTGATTATTTTTATGGGCTAGGTCCCCAGTCAGGGCAATTTGACCACCTGCAGTGTCCCATCATATTTTGCAAATTAATCTTATGTATGGTAAAATTTTCAGCTAATCTACCAGCCTATTCTCCCGAACATTCCCAACATCACTAAACTGTTGTACTGTACTAAATTGCTCGAACTTAACCTACCCATGGACCCAAGAACAGAAAACAGGACATTACTTCTATTTTGCAAGCTGCTACCATTTTTAGTACTACATCAGTTTTTGACCTTATGGAAATTGCGTATCAAAATGTGATGTACTATTCAGGAGAACGGGTTGAATCTACGTAAGACTTATATTGATGGGATCATGAAGGAAATCAGTACAGTATACAGTATGGAATGGAGATTAGTACAGTATAAGAATGTAAGAGAAGGGTATGAACCTACTCTATGTCAAGCTTAAGTACCAGTAAGTTATGTCAAGCACTGGTTAATACCAGTATGACAAAAGTAATTTGACATCGTTCACCACTTCTGTCGTGCATTAAATTTACGCCCTTCTCTGATAATCTTGCCTTAACCTCCTTTACGATTCCGTCCATATATAACCAGAATATTTTGAAAAATACACAAGACAAACACACAATATTAGAAATATACTTCCATTAATATGAAATTGGTCACACATATTACACCATTAACTTTACACACATACTTTACTTCTTTACATAAAAACTTTAGAGCATTTAACAGAATTCAACTAACTCCGTACATGCTCATCACACTCTAAGAGTTCTTCTCTATTAACTTCATCAATGGCTTTTGCCAAATTCATAGATGCCATTGTACAGCTTACAATCTCTCTTGGATACCTACTCCATTAGCTGTCTCACTGTAGGTATCTGATCAACATTCTGATCTGTAACTTCTTTCCATACAGAGCCCACCATATCCATCACTAATTAGTTTCTCATGTTTCTTGTAGTCTTTTAATCACTATTTTGATATTCAGTCAACCCACTACACTACATAGTCTTCTCAGAATGAATATTTTATGTTAGCCAGTGCTGATGCCCTCACCGTTGTGTTGTAATGGAATTATTTATCAATTGTTATTATTTACCAATCAATTTTAAGGTATGGAGAAATCTGGCCTTTGTCAGTGCATACAAGATCCTTTGTGATTCAGATATCATTCTTTCCACCCATACTCGAATTCTCTCTTTGGTAAGGAAATATAAATACAGTAATGTTTAACATTTATGTATATTTATATATTATATAACTATTTTATTTCAATCAGTTTGGTAAAAAAAATTATTGAGTAAATAAAAACACAGTAAATGGTATCTTAGTACTCTACCAGGATAGAGATATCTATAAACCGAAAACAAATTTTGATCTACAGATTGCTTCTTTGCCCTAATCATTTTAATTAATGAGATTGCATTGCATATTAATTCCAAAAGAATGATTTGGAAGAGCTAGGCACAGCACAGAACCTGCCACTAGCATCGTCTTGTTTTATCTCAGCACACAGAACAGGTCGAGCTGGAGGTGGGTGGGAAAGCGATGAAGAAACCCAAGAAGCTTCTCCACTAAATTCTGAAATTGACCTTTCTCTTGGATTAGTTGACCACCAGCAAGGTGAAGAGCAAACACCAGGAGCAATTGAGGAAGAATTTCTCGAAAATGTATTTGATAACAAAATATCATGGCCTGTAGATCATGACAGACTTGTGGAGCTTTGTCAAAAATGTACAGCTTATGATCTTGCTTTGTTGTTAGGAAAAATTTGTGGGAAAATTGAATTTCTGTGTGATAGTGCTTACCAAGTTGAAGGTTCTCAAGATACTGGAGGTTGTTCTGAAAATATCTCTGACAGGTCTCAGATTAATATCAGTGAGAATAAGCTGGAGATGAGCTTTTCTTCTACTGAAACTCTGACTAATAATGCTGTATTACCAGCAAATACAATAAGCTTTGCAACTACAAGATTGCTTATCCTTCTTCTGCTTGTGGAATTTGGTATTCATTATGATATATTTCCCCCAATTTAATAAACTCTGTTTTAGGAAAAACTTTGCAAAGTCTTCAGGAAAATAAAAATGTGAATTCAATGGTTCGAATAAAAGCAAAGAAACTCTCACTCATTACACATAAATTTATATAAACGAGTTGCAAAATGCACCACCGTATTTTGGTACATAACCAACATGAGTGGAGAATTAGCAATTAAACCTGTTCGTAAATATAATGCAAAATTTGTTTATTTTGTTTTGAAACATTTTAAATACTTCTCATTGTTACTTTGCAAATATACATGTGTATTTTAATATATAAATATTGTATATTATATTATAAATATTTTTGTTATATTGTTATGCTGCACAAATTACAAAAATTATATTGATTCAAAAATCTGGTCAAATAAATATTTTATTTATATTTACTATATCATTTACAGAATTTAAATACAGTCACTACAAAGTATTATAATTTATATTATTCATGACACTTGTATGCATATGACGAGCTTGCAGTAGCAAAAATTGTTTTATGTGCAATAAAATTATCATGAGAGAGCTTTTCTTAATATCCAGTGGTAGTTACAGATAATTCAGATGTAGATGTAGTTTATATGGATTCCATAGAACAGTCTTACACACTGCTATACACAGCATCAAGAATCAAAGGCATCTTGGTGTCTATTCTTTTATTTTTGAGGGTTATTGCTTAATAAGTCAATATTTTAAGATTGAACTTGATGGTGATCTTCACTGTATGCCAAGTTCATGAATTGAATTTCATAACTGAGGAACAGTACATAAGTACAGTTGAAAGTACGGTTGAAACAAATAGATCTTGGTCAGCATTACTGACATATTTACTCACATGCTTTGCACCATACAATTTCTCTCTTTTAGTCATCTTTTAAAAACCTAAAAGGAGATAAATTTAAAATATTGTTCATATTTTATGCACCACTGTTTGTATATACCCATATACATTTTTTTTCCATGTTGAAATAGTACAGTACATATTTATATTTGTGTCCTCTTAACTCATGGCTTATATAATCAGACATTATTATTCACAGTCTCCGTGGTGTAGTGGTAAGACACTCGCCTGGCGTTCCGCGAGCGCTATGTCATGGGTTCGTATCCTGGCCGGGGAGGATTTACTGGGCGCAATTCCTTAACTGTAGCCTCTGTTTAACGCAACAGTAAAATGTGTACTTGGATGAAAAAACGATTCTTCGCGGCAGGGGATCGTATTCCAGGGACCTGCCCGAAACGCTATGCGTACTAGTGGCTGTACAAGAATGTAACAACTCTTGTATATATCTCAAAAAAAAAAAATCTCAAAAAAGACATTCCCGGTAATACAGTACCGTCGGGTTCGTTCTCGACGCACAATCGAGAATTACGGGTTTGAATCCCGAGCAGGACAGAAATGTTTGGGCACGTTTCCTCTCACCTAATGAAAGGTGATTGCATCCTGGGTGGGGTCAGTAATTCGGCCAGGGGGGGGGACCTCGATATAAGTCTATTGTGTATGAATACACTCTGGGTTTCTGTCCCCCGACACAATGAATTATTATGAATTATATTTTACAGGTCACACACTAAAGTGTTAAAAAGGTAGATTTTTTTTTAAATGACAATTGAGAAGATTTTATTTTGTGATTATAACATTTTGATTTTGCAGTATTGTCTGTGTGTAAAGCAAATTATTATTTGACTGAAAAATAAATTATGATGGCATAAACTTAAACAATACTGTATAGAAGTATAGTATTGTAGCAGAAAATTTATCTTAGTTTTGTTTTTTGTATTTTATTTCCTGAACTCTTTCATTAAATGGCTATTCCAACAACTGGCAAAGCACTGTCTTTGGAGGATGCTAATCTCACGAAGGCATCGGATTGGCAACCATTGTCCGCATATGAACCAAAGACATAAACAAAGCTAGCATCTTCATGACAGGGTTATGTAACACTTGCAATAAGGAATGCTGACAACAATGATTGTATACATTATATAGTAAATATAGGTCAATACATGTCTGTGTACCAAGTCCCAAATGTGATAAATAAACTAGCAGATGATGCTCCCAAAAATTAAAGTATTCAATAAGTCATCTTCGTGTGGCTTGCCTCTGTAGAAATATAGACTAGACAGCTTGGGAATTAAGTTGAGTAAATGATAGTACAGTACTTGCAGGTACAGTACTGCAGATGGACATACAAAATATTGACTACTGTGCAAAGAATATATATATTATATATTTAAAACAACACTTATGCTATTCGTACAGCCCCGCATTCTAGTGCATTGTATTTGCATTCCAGCTTATGTGAACATTCTATCAACTTCAGAGGGGCCAAATGCATTGCTAAAAGTAAGGGTTTTGTTGAATGAAATTTGCTTGAGTCAGCCCTGATCAAACAATGTAACACATAGCTTTAATGGTAGTCCTGACATGTACAAATTAGACCTCCACATATAAGTTTCAATATAGCACGTCGGTACAATGTAGCATCTATTTAAACAGTTTAAATGTTGTTGTTCTGTGTTTTTGATGAGAGGAAGAACATTTGTTCACTATTTAATCCTCCCCTCATTTTTCTTTGCCTCCTTTCTCCTTAAAAAGTATGGTTTTATCCCCATTTCCTGGTGGTTATGTGACCTGTATATATATATATATGTCGTACCTAGTAGCCAGAACTCACTTTTTGGCCTACTATGCAAGGCCCGATTTGCCTAATAAGCCAAGTTTTCCTGAATTAATATATTTTCTCTAATTTTTTTCTTATGAAACGATAAAACTACCCATTTCATTATGTATGAGGTCAAATTTTTTTTATTGGAGTTAAAATTAACGTAGATATATGACCGAACCTAACCAACCCCACCTAACCTAACCTAACCTATCTTTATAGGTTAAGTTAGGTTAGGTAGCTGAAAAAGTTAGGTTAGATTAGGTTAGGTAGGTTAGGTAGTCGAAAAACAATTAATTCATGAAAACTTGGCTTATTAGGCAAATCGAGCCTTGCATAGTAGGCTGAGAAGTGCGTTCTGGCTACTAGGTACGACATATATATATATATATATATATATATATATATATATATATATATATATATATATATATATATGTCGTACCTAGTAGCCAGAACGCACTTCTCAGCCTACTATGCAAGGCCCGATTTGCCTAATAAGCCAAGTTTTCATGAATTAATTGTTTTTCAACTACCTAACCTACCTAACCTAACCTAACCTAACCTAACTTTTTCGGCTACCTAACCTAACCTAAACTATAAAGATCGGTTAGGTTAGGTTAGGTAGGGTTGGTTAGGTTCGGTCATATATCTACGTTAATTTTAACTACAATAAATAAAAATTGACCTCATACATAATGAAATGGGTAGGTTTATCATTTCATAAGAAAAAATTAGAGAAAATATATTAATTCCGGAAAACTTGGCTTATTAGGCAAATCGGGCCTTGCATAGTAGGCTGAGAAGTGCGTTCTGGCTACTAGGTACGTATATATATATATATATATATATATATATATATATATATATATATATATATATATATATATATATATATATGTCGTACCTAGTAGCCAGAACGCACTTGTCAGCCTACTATGCAAGGCCCGATTTGCCTAATAGGCCAAGTTTTCACGAATTAATTGTTTTTCGACTACCTAACCTAACTTTTTCGGCTACCTAACTTAACCTAACCTATAATGATAGGTTAGGTTAGGTTAGGTAGGGTTGGTTAGGTTCGGTCATATATCTACGTTAATTTTAACTCCAATGAAAAAAAATTGACCTCATACATAATGAAATGGGTAGCTTTATCTTTTCATAAGAAAAAAATTTGAGAAAATATATTAATTCAGGAAAACTTGGCTTATTAGGCAAATCGGGGCTTGCATAGTAGGCCAAAAAGTGAGTTCTGGCTACTAGGTACGACATATATATATATATATATATATATATATATATATATATATATATATATATATATATATGTATATATGTATATATATATATATATATATATATATATATATATATATATATATATATATATAATATATATATGTCCCTGCAATTGCACCAGAGGTGGTACCCCTAATATATAATATATATATATATATATATATATATATATATATATATATATATATATATATATATATATATATAGTCGTACCTAGTAGCCAGAACGCACTTGTCAGCCTACTATGCAAGGCCCGATTTGCCTAATAAGCCAAGTTTTCATGAATTAATTGTTTTTCGACTACCTAACCTACCTAACCTAACCTAACCTAACTTTTTCGGCTACCTAACCTAACCTAACCTATAAAAATAGGTTAGGTTAGGTTAGGTAGGGTTGGTTAGGTTCGGTCATATATCTACTTTAATTTTAACTCCAATAAAAAAAATTGACCTCATACATAATGAAATGGGTAGGTTTATCATTTCATAAGAAAAAAATGTGAGAAAATATATTACTTCAGGAAAACTTGGCTTATTAGGCAAATCGGGCCTTGCATAGTCGGCTGAGAAGTGCGTTCTGGCTACTAGGTACGACATATATATATATTAGTATATTTTGGTAGCAGTCTTTCCTGTAGACATATGTTATTAAATATGACCGAAAAAGTAAGATTAATAATTCTAACACGAATTTTCTCAATTTTCCTTATGTTTGTTTTTACTGATGACGGTAAATGAAAAATCAATTCTCCAAAATTCATTCTTTATTTCTTAGTCTGACGCGACACTTGAGCGCGTTTCGTAAAACTTATTACATTTTCAAAGACTTTAGTTACACACACACAGAACAACTATAACTGAACAGAGTTTAAACAGCTTTTCTTTTTTATACCTGCATTTGGGTGAGGTGACATGTTACAATGGTTTGGGGTGAGGTGAGAACAAACACAGAACACGAAACAATGGGTATAAGCTAAAGGGAAGAATAGATCTGTAACTGCAGAAGGCCTATTGGCCCGTATTTCTTGATGTTTCTATATTGGAGCGGAGTCTTGAAGTGGGACTCACTTCAAGACTCGGCTCCAATATAGAAACATCAAGAAATACGGGCCAATAGGCCTTCTGCAGTTACAGATCTATTCTTCCCTTTAGCTTATACCCATTGTTTCGTGTTCTGTGTTTGTTCTCACCTCACCCCAAACCATTGTAACATGTCACCTCACCCAAATGCAGGTATAAAAAAGAAAAGCTGTTTAAACTCTGTTCAGTTATAGTTGTTCTGTGTGTGTGTAACTAAAGTCTTTGAAAATGTAATAAGTTTTACGAAACGCGCTCAAGTGTCGCGTCAGACTAAGAAATAAAGAATGAATTTGGAGAATTGATTTTTCATTTACCGTCATCAGTAAAAACAAACATAAGGAAAATTGAGAAAATTCGTGTTAGAATTATTAATCTTACTTTTTCGGTCATATTTAATAACATATATATATATATATATATATATATATATATATATATATATATATATATATATATATATATATATACAGAGAGAGAGAGAGAGAGAGTAACGCTCTAGTAGGCTACGGACAAAATTCCTTACGTATTTATATCTTCTGAAAGTTGTATATTCTGTGTGCAAGGAGTCAATCAACTTGAGAAGAAATTGTATTGTTAATATAATATTGCACATGTGTTGTACACATAATACAAACAAATTCTTTGTTTTCACATATATAAAATGCTTAGCAGGAATAACTTCTAATAGGAACTAAAATAAACTTTATGACGTCAGTTTTTATCATTAAAACCAGAAAGTCGCCATTCCTGATGGTTGAACAGGTACTAAGTTCCCGCTTGAACATGGTCTCAAGTTTCTGCTCCTGTTGCTTGAACACGATATCAAGCTGCTGCCTGGACACGGTGTCTAGTTGCTGCTTGGACACAGTGTCTAGCTGCTGCTTGGACACGGTGTCTAGTTGCTGCTTGGACACGGTGTCTAGCTGCTGCTTGGACACGGTGTCTAGCTGCTGCTTGGACACGGTGTCTAGCTGCTGCTTGGACACGGTGTCTAGCTGCTGCCTGAACACGCGTTCAGTTGTCGCTCGTGCTGCGGGAACACAGTGAAAGTCATGAGTAGTGTGATGCCAGGTTTCAGTCCGTCATTAAAACAAATGGTCGTTGGGTTCACAACATATGTAGTCAAATACAAGTTCAGCGGCGTTAACCTCTCCCGAAGGATACAGATCGAGCCAGGTGAGAAACATTTCCATAGTGGTGTTGAGAACAGATTAAATGACAAGTGTTATAGGCATGCTTTTACATATAAGGTCTCAGTTACTTCGTTACGGTAAATAGATTGGAAACAGTCGAGTAACTGGAAGATTTTTATTTTGAGATTTATAAAAACATACAACGGGTTTTGTTGCATTTTTTGTATGTACCCATGGTACCATGGACAAGTAGTCTTTCATATACACACCTTTAGCGTTTTGTATTTAAAACTATATGATCGATTAACGCTAAGAAGTAAACAAAATTAGTTTGAGGAGGGTAATATTGACGAAGAACAGTTGAGACGAATTGCCAGCAGACCTGAAAGAAGGAATGAACGTGCAACTCTGGCAAATCGTTTTAATGAAGAAATTAATAATTGTGGAATGGTAAAAATTGTCTATTCATTTTAAGGTAAGACGTGAGCTCAGGCAAAATTCGCTCCTCGTGTATAAGCACTATCGACCAACTTTCAAGTCACTCAACCGAATCGTTTTGACAGCAGTCTAAAAAGTGAATCCGTGCTCAATGAATAAACGCATATCATGTGTTAAATTTCGCAAACCAAGATAACAAAAATAGCTTTACAGATACAAATATATTTTGCCTCGAGCAGGGAGGGAGTATTACCAACACTCACGTTCTCACATATCTTTCAAACGCAAGATATCTACACCTTCCATTTTCTACATCCTCATTATTGTTATTGTCTTTGCATGAACCAACAATACGAGCTGGTAAGACTGCTTTACTTGTTACAACGCAGCCAGACCAGTTGTCTATACCCATACTACTATGTTGTAGTTGTCAACACCCATACTACTATGGGTGTTGATGCAGTAGGTCCAGACTATTCAGTACCATGCTTGCTGATGAAATAGAACTAAACTCAGTATTCCATGGCTGCTGACCCAGTAGGACCAGACCAGGTACCACCACGATTGCTGAAGGAGGCTACTAGGGTAATTTGTCACCCGTTAACTATGATTTTCAACAAAATATCCGAGACAGGTGATCTCCCAGAAATCCTGAAAATACCAAATATAGTTCCAATACTAAAATAAGCGAATAAACAAGAGGCAATAAAGTATAAAACGGTATTCCTGACAGGTTCTAGCAAAGAACTGGAGAATGTATTAGGAAAGAAAATGATGTATCACCGAGAGGATAAGCTTTATAATGGAAGGGAACTCGCTTTCATAGTGGGAAAATTGTGACAAACGACTGAATTCTATGAGAAAGTCGCCAAATAAAACCAGATAAAAAATTCTAGGTGAACTACATTTTCCTAGACTGCCCGCAACATTTGATACTGTTAATTACAAGCTACTGGAAGATGGAAAACAATCTGGGATAAATGAGAGGATACTGAACTGGGTAATTAAGAACGTGAAGGACTCAAAACAAAGGGTCACAGTCAGAGGGGAGGTGTCAAGCTGGAGGGACGTGACAAGGGGAGTCTCCCAAGGCTTGATCTTAGAACTATTCCTGTTCCTGATATGTTTGAGCTACCCGATGAAGTGAGCTGGAGAATGTCGATGTTTGCAGACGACATAAAAACTAATGAAGAATGTAAATACTGAGGACGACTGTAGAGTGTTGCCAGTAGTACTTGACAAACTCCAGGTGAGGGGTAGACAGAAGAAGATTCTAAGAGTTCAAGCTCAAGAAATATCAATATGCAGTGCAGTAAGTATGAGGACAGGTTGGACCGTATAGGAGTGGTTTGGGTTGTTTTGTAGCCTGGATGCTCTATCATTTTCATATTGCTTCTATGCTTTTCTCCTGATTCTCACATATTCGCGCGTCTCTATGTTAAATATATTTTAGTTCTCTGTCCTGGTTTCCCTGTACCCCTTCAAAGTCACCTACTATTCCCTCTTTCTGTCTCAAGACACAAGCATGGACTGACATTCTGCTTTGCTCCGTTGTCCCTTAGTATTGGAACGAGGGAAGTTATCAAGGGGGAAAGCGCCAAGCCATTACGACTATATAGCACGGGAAGGGGGGGTCAGGATAAGGATTTGGGATAGGACGGGGGGGGGGGAAGGAATGGTCCCCAAACACTTGGACGGTCGGGGATGAACCCCGACCTGCATGAAGCGAGACATATTCGTCTCCTGTACATATTTAATCGAATAAGGAAATATTCGTATCCTGTACAGGATACGAATATTTCCTTATTCTTCTTCGACTCATTTGCGTTTTCAGCATGGTGTGGGGGTGGTGACGCCGGTGGTGGCGTTTGGTGGAATAGCGACCCTGATGGTGGTGGTGGAGTAGCGACCCTGGTGGTGGAGTAGCGAGTCTGTTGTGGAGTAGCGACGCCTGTAGTGGAGTAGCGACGCCGTTGGTGGTGGTGGTGGAGGTAAGGAGTAGTGACGCCGGTGGTGGTGAGGCCAATGTTGAGGTAGACTGAACTTTCCCTGAACAGCTGACGTGCACTACTTCCCCCGCCAGGTGCCACCCACCACCCCTCTTGACACCCTCCCTACGCTGCTGTCTAACTTTCTTATTTATATTGGTCTTTCTTGGTCGTCACGCCTGGTTATAACGTACGTACATTATGCGCTCTCTTGGTGACAACACCACAGCACGATACCTCCACCATGTTAAACTCTTCTCCCTTATATGGCTTTGTTTATAAACACTTATATATATACCTTGTTACATAATAAACAAACTGTTGACATCTCTGCGTCTGTTAAAGCAATATAGACATGCTTGAAGAGCGTAAAAGCCCGTATATAGATTTGCTCATGCAATGTTTACTGCCCCGCTTGTCACTGACCTTACTCCCCTACCGGCCACAGTCGTCTGCTGGGATTTTTATGTGATTGTGTGTGTATGTTTTACACGTGCCTCCAAGTACCTAGTCACACACCAGGACAAATTAACTGCTAATATTCCAGGTACTAGGCACAAGCCACCCACGTACACAAGTCACCTCTAATACACAACACAAGTTACCTACGTACCTCCAACACGTTATACAATCCATCCTCCTGAAATGACAGTATTTTTAGTAACTATTGGTCGAATTACCAATATGTAGTGATGGATCGCCAAAAAAGCTCACTTTTGCACTTGAATTTGATGGTCTGGAAAAAATATAGCTAAAATCAAAACGTAAACTTTCTTGGGGCGAGTATTAGCTCACATATGGACTATATTAGGCCTAAGGTAGCGTGTATTACGGCTAGGATTGCTAGGAGAGGTTAGGTTAGGTTCTATATTTATGTTGCAGTTAAAAAAAGTTCCCATTTGGCCAAGTTCAGTAATGCAAAACGTCAACTTTTTGGTGGTCCATCACTACATGTTGCAACCCATCCTCCGAATTGACAGGACGATTTAATACCAAGTGTAATAAGTACATTTCCTTACTGTCATACATAGTACACAATTGCACTTATGGGGCTGTTACATTTACCTCCTCATTTATTCTCCTCGTTTTCTGTCAAGATACACAAAATTTTAGGACGAAGCTTTCAAGTTTTCGAGTTTGAATTGCTATACACAAGTTTTAAATATCAAGAATTTCTTTTTAGTTTTATTAAACAATAGAGATTTTATACAAAATTGGAAAATATCCTGAGTTACTTTACAATTTATTGATATATTTTAGTTTTGTATTATTAGTTTTATAAAACTATAATATCAATATTGCTATAGGTTAAGTACTAATTGTAATTAAGAAGCAATAAAATTATTATCTTCAAAAACTAAGACGGTTAGGTGAGGTCGTGGTTTTCTATTCAGTTTTTCAGGTGCATTTATTTGTACTCTTACATTTACCTCCCCATTTTTGGAGGACGGGCTGTAAGTCAGACAGGACAACTTAAATATCAAGCAAGCCTATCCCTACTAAATTGGGATATTTGTCGATGCAAAACATTATTTCCCTCACTGAATAATAGCAGAAAAGATGGTTAATTATGGAAACTGACGTTTCCCACTCTTAACTATTAATATGCTTCCTCATCACAATAATGGTGTAACGCAACCCGTCCTCGACTCAAGTCCATTACATTCAGCGGTCAACCCCACAGACGCATTCATAAATTTTAACATGCTGTTCATTCAAAACGGGAATTTTCTCAAGTATAAATTAATATTATAATATATTAGCATATTGTGTATAAATAGGCATAGGTTAGGTTAGGTCAGGTGTTTAGGTTCTGTTGGCGATTATTTGTATTTGTAGTACGTGGGTGAAGCATTTACAGCGTTGTGGTTCGAACAAAATTCGTCAGTGAAACACTTGTTCCGGAAATGTTCGAACGTCAGCAGTTGTGAGTCGTGTGTAAACCGCTTTTCATTCATAAACAGGGGGTTTGGCGGGTGCATGGAATCACTTTTGGATCTTTGTTTGGAGGACGGGCTGATTCCTCGTGTTGAAAACGCAAATGTTGGGTTAGGAAGGCTTTAAACGCAGGAGTGCGTAGTCAGTAGCCTACTTGAGGATCCCAGGGGTACGGTGGCAGGTGTGGTGCCAAAGGGGGTAATGGTGGCATATGGGTGAGTTGGCGACCTCACTCAACACGTCAGTGAAAGTTTTCACAAATCATAATTTTACTAAGTTTCTCGCTCGTTAGGGGATAAGCTGCACTAATTTTTCGTAGAACTTTCGAAAAAAATCGCAAGGTATTTATGACATCTATTTACGTTTGATGCAAGAGCCGAGGGAGCAGCGGTGTATGTGTATCGACAAGGAGGCAATGTTCGTAATGAGAAACGGTAAGACCAGAGGACACGGGTGGCAGCTAGAGACACAGATGAGGTGGGACCAGAGGACACGGGTAGAAGCTGGAGACACAGATGAAGCAGAACCACAGGACACGGATGAAAGCTGGAGATAGACACACACCAAGAAAAAAGGCTGTTTATTGAATTTGTCTCAGTGATCTCCTCTAGTAGGCTGTAGTCTTCAGCCTACTAGAGGAGATCACTGAGACAAATTCAATAAACAGCCTTTAAAGGAAATACGACTATAAACACAAGGCATAAATTTAATTATATTAAATGACCAGCAGTTGGAAGGGCGGAGCTAGGAAGCTACTGCCCAACCCTGTAATGCCCCAGGGGAGTACGCCCTCACTGCCCCAGGGGAGTACGCCCTCACTGCCCCAGGGGAGTACGCCTTCACTGCCCCAGGGGAGAACACCCACACTGTCCCAGGGGAGTACACCCACACTGCCCCAGGGGGAGTATACCCACACTGCCCCAGGGGAGTACACCCACACTGTCCCAGGGGAGTACGCCCACACTGTCCCAGGGGAGTACACTCACACTGCCCCAGGGGGAGTATACCCACACTGCCCCAGAGGGAGTACGCCCACACTGCCCCACTGTGAAAGCTGTGCCCTGGGGGGCGTCACCGGGGCAATACCACACTGTGACTTTCCATCACTTCTCTTCCATAACAACCACCTATTTTTAGACACTAAACTAACTGCGCTAAGAAATCTGTTAGTGTGTTCTCACAGAAAGTTTGCCCCACATGCTGTAAAGCAACGAGCAAGTACTCTTAAGATCATACACCATTCTTATATACTTAGTAACTAAATGTAATAATATTGCAATACCTTTTGCAGAGTTTACCATTACCGCGGTGGACGTGTTTATATTTCCAGAGGCATTATTATTTAAGCTTGGCTAGGTTAGGATAGGCTAATTTTAGATTAGGCTAGCTTAGATTAAATTTGGTTTAGACCATTGGTATCCTAAAGATGGCGGCATAGCTCTATGCCATCCTTATTGTTCGCCTTCTATGGTCTAGATTCTGTTTTCTCACGAAGATCTTCCTTGGGGGTATTGAATATGAACTTCCAGCTAGGATTTATCGTAACACAGATCCTGTGACACTCACTTGTCACTCAAGTCACTTGCGTTAGTACTTAGAGTAATGCAAAGTGTCTGACCCCCTCACACTCAACCTCCAGTAATGTGGAGTGACGCTTGAGCTTCACCTTCGGCATAATCACTTGATAAACCAAAGTGGGTCATTCCTTCCCAACAACAACAATACATTTGCCGACTCTCACTCAAATTGGTTGACGCGATACCTTAAATACTCTGTACACACAACTCGATCCTGCTGGCACAATAACACGCATGCACGCACTCGCGCGCGCGCGCACACACACACACACAACACACACACACACACACACACACACACACACACACACACACACACACACACACACACACACACACACACACACATATACGCACACACACAGGGCCTGGTGTGTGTGTGTGGGGGGGGCCTGGTATCCTAGTGGATAGCGCGCAATAATTCTGTGGCGCGGGTTCGATTCCCACACCAGGCAGAAACAAATGGGAAAAGTTTCTTTCATACCTGGTAACCGTTACCTAGCAGTAAACAGGTAACCCGTGTTATCTAGCAGGTACCTGGGAGTTAGTCAGCTGTCACGGGCTGCTTCCTGGTGTGTGTGTGTGTGTGATGTGGGGAAAAAGTAGTTAGTAAGTAAATTGACAGATGAGAGGCGGGCCGAAAGAGCAAAGCTCAACCCCCGCAAACACAACTAGGTGAGTACACACACACAAGTGAAGGCCCATGACCCCACACTTCGAAAGCTATTCCGTCACTTACCTGTAGGCCAGGCGAATGACACTTTGTTTAGTGGATTAAATCACAGCAGTATGCTGAGTGTGAGAAAAATGTCCAGATTCGTCAACACCTGAGGATACGACACTCTTTACCGGATGATATCCCACACCTCAACCGGGGGTCGAGGCATTGTGTTCAAATTACACCTGGCTCCGGGCAATTTGACCAAAGCTAAAGGCCTTAATTGTGCAACAAAACTAGTGTACGTGAGAGTCTTTTATAGAGCGCCCCCTGGGATCATGATAACTGGCGTCCCAGCTGTGTTGATTGTCTCCGTAGAGTGATAACCTGAGCCTCCGGAGTCATCATTGTGTTCCAGTTCACCAAGAGAACAATAACCTTGGATATCAAGTGCCGCTCACTGTGATGGATGGGTCTGTGGTGGTGATGGTGGCGGTGACAGTAAGGGTGGTGAGGCTAGTGATGGTGTGGTGTCGAGAGTGATGATAGTGGTTATGATTATGTAGAGTTTTGGTGGTGCTACTGATAGGACTGGTGATGAATGGGTGAATGGTGGTGGTGGTGGTGGGGATGGCCCTGTAACGAGGTGTGTGCTGAAGAGGTAATGGTGGTGGTGAGGATGGTGTGGTGACAAAGGTGGTGGTGGTGGTGGTGAGGATGGTGTGGTGACAAAGGTGGTGGTGAGGATGGTGTGGTGACAAAGGTGGTGGTAATGGTGGTGAGGATGGTGTGTTGACAAAGGTGGTGGTGGTGGTGGTGAGGATGGTGTGGTGACAAAGGTGGTGGTGAGGATGGTGTGGTGACAAAGGTGGTGGTGAGGATGGTGTGGTGACAAAGGTGGTGGTGTGGTGGTGAGGATGGTGTGGTGACAAAGGTGGTGGTGAGGATGGTGTGGTGACAAAGGTGGTGGTGTTGGTGGTGAGGATGGTGTGGTGACAAAGGTGGTGGTGATGGTGGTGAGGATGGTGTGGTGACAGGTGGTGGTGATGGTGGTGGTGTTGGTGGTGGTAGAACAGGCGGCTGGAAACGTATCCACGTAAAAATCTTTGACTATTGACATATGACTGTCGGCAACCACACTTGACGCAACATCAAAGATATATTACAGTAAAACGTGCCAATAAACTTCTCACATTACCGCTCTAGTAAATACATAACAAATCCCTGATGTAAGCTCCAATATCTTTCTCGCTTCAAACATTACAAATCTTATTTTGCTTACTTTATAATACACTGAGGCTATTCAATGGGATCAAATACGCGTCCCTGAACTTTCCAGGTAGAGTACCGGGACGCGGGTTCGATCCCATTGCATCGCTTCAATATTGTCTCATAGCATGTTACACGCTCTCTCACTTCGATCCTGGGTTTATTTCAGAGAAGCTAAGTGTATCATGAGAAAGCTGGTGTATCGTAATGACCCGAGTGTAGCTTTAGGGGACACTTAACACTTTGCCGGCGTCTTGAGACCAGAAGGAATGCAGAGCCTCTTCTTGAGGTTATCTTGAGGTTATCTTGAGATGATTTCGGGGCTTTTTAGTGTCCCCGCGGCCCGGTCCTCGACCAGGCCTCCACCCCAGGAAGCAGCCCGTGACAGCTGACTAACACCCAGGTACCTATTTTACTGCTAGGTAACAGGGGCATAGGGCGAAAGAAACTCTGCCCATTGTTTCTCGCCGGCGCCTGGGATCGAACCCAGGACCACCGGATCACAAGTCCAGCGTGCTGTCCGCTCGGCCGACCGGCTCCCTTGGAGAGGTGCGCACGAAGGTGGCCAGGGAGGCTGACGTGTCGGCTGGAATTTACGAAATGTGGCTTGTAAGAGAGGCGTGTTGGCTGGCGATGCTCGACAGTGCGTGTAAGAGCGCCCAACTTTCCAGACACAGAGCACACCCTAGCGGATGAACGGTGCCCGTCCATGCAATCCGGACGGTGGACTGGGGTTCCCCGTCCCCCTCACCGCCAGCAGTTGAACGTGGACAGTTTACGCTCACCAGTGGTGGAAGGGGTCCCATCAACAATCCCAAGCAGTGGAAGGGGGACACCGTCAGCGCTCCTCGGTGGGATAGAGGAACCCACTACATACATCACACAGTGGAGGGGAATTCTCGCACGGATGTTTACCCGTCTCAGAAGCGTGACATTAGGCTTTCTCGCCGCCTAGTGCAAGTGAAACTTTTACCGAGGGTGTGCGTGTGTCTCTATCAGCGTGCGTATGCCTGTGCGTGCGCGCGCGTGTGATATTACTTATTAATGATTGGGAGAAATGAGTTCCAGCTCTTGGTCTCAGCCATCAGGTTCCTAGTGCAACATTAACTGATTCCCTCACCCAATATTATATTTTAGTTTGAAGCTGTGAGTGGAGATGGATCTCCCATGCGAAGATAGAGAGGAACCCACATATTATATGTGGCAGAGATGACCCACATACTGCATACGGTAGAGAGTGACCCACATATTATAAGAGACAGAGAAGGACCCACATAGTATGAGGCAGAGCAGGACCCACATACAGAGCTATTANCCACAGATGTCAGACAAACGCCTAATTTTTTATGTAGAATTCATAAATATATATTGACAGGAGAAGCAAAGCCGGTTGGATGGACTGCTTCCTCCAGCACTCTGGTCCAAAGGTGATCCCATCTGGCACTCTGATCCAAGGGTGATCTCATTTGGCACTCTGATCCAAGGGTGATCCCATCTGGCACTCTGATCCAAGGGTGATCTCATCTGGCACTCTGATCCAAGGGTGATCCCATCTGGCACTCTGATCCAAGAGTGATCTTTTTTGCACCTCGCCATTGAAGGAAAATAAATATACTATTCACTGCCCCCCCCTTTTGAACCTTTTCTGGGACCCTTACACTCAACAGCTTTAATAACACTGAGAAGATTTCAGCGACCAAAATAGGGTGACATTTATGGAACCAACCGCTGGAGTGTTTCAAGCGTAGGATAGACATGCATATATGAAATATTTTGGGTGAATATAAATAGGAGCTGCCTCGTATGGGTCAAATAGGGAGTATCATTCTTATGTTCTAATATTAAATCTTATGCCACAAACCAGTTACAATAGGTCTGATCTTGTCTAGGATCAGGATCCAGCAAACATTCACCTATTCCTTTACGAAACCTATACATCTTTCATCGTAGCGGCTCTCTTTACATTTATTAAACAGTTTACGAGCTCAAACACTGCTTAAAAAAAGAGCAACAGCTTCAGGCTCAACATGACAAGGCTGGAGGGTCGACCAGTGTTTAGCATCCATAGGGAAATAGACCCAAGTAATCTCCTATCCTAGAAAGACCTCCACTTCACAATGTAGCTGGAAAAATCCTCAGGAATAATGAGGGGGACCTTCCGCAAACCACAGGCTTCCTGTCCCCCTTCAAGGTCACTTGAGATGGAGGCCCTGAGATACATATCGAGACAAAATCCCTAGCACCCTAGTCACAAGGGTGTTCCTCTCTAGTACCCTAGTCACAAGGGTGTTCATCTCTAGCACCCTAGTCACAAGGGTGTTCATCTCTAGCACCCTAGTCACAAGGGTGTTCATCTCTAGCACCCTAGTCACAAGGGTGTTCATCTGTAGCACCCTAGTCACAAGGGTGTTCATCTTTAGCACCCTAGTCACAAGGGTGTTCATCTTTAGCACCCTAGTCACAAGGGTGTTCATCTTTAGCACCCTAGTCACAAGGGTGTTCATCTGTAGCACCCTAGTCACAAGGGTGTTCATCTTTAGCACCCTAGTCACAAGGGTGTTCATCTTTAGCACCCTAGTCACAAGGGTGTTCATCTGTAGCACCCTAGTCACAAGGGTGTTCATCTTTAGCACCCTAGTCACAAGGGTGTTCATCTGTAGCACCCTAGTCACAAGGGTGTTCCTCTCTAGCACCTAGTCACAAGGGTGTTCCTCTCTAGCACCCTAGTCACAAGGGTGTTCATCTCTAGCACCCTAGTCACAAGGGTGTTCATCTCTAGCACCCTAGTCACAAGGGTGTTCATCTCTAGCACCCTAGTCACAAGGGTGTTCATCTGTAGCACCCTAGTCACAAGGGTGTTCATCTTTAGCACCCTAGTCACAAGGGTGTTCATCTTTAGCACCCTAGTCACAAGGGTGTTCATCTGTAGCACCCTAGTCACAAGGGTGTTCATCTTTAGCACCCTAGTCACAAGGGTGTTCATCTGTAGCACCCTAGTCACAAGGGTGTTCATCTTTAGCACCCTAGTCACAAGGGTGTTCCTCTCTAGCACCCTAGTCACAAGGGTGTTCCTCTCTAGCACCCTAGTCACAAGGGTGTCCTCTCTAGCACCCTAGTCACAAGGGTGTTCCTCTCTAGCACCCTGGTCACAAGAGTATCTGGGAGCTGAACAGATAAACTGAACAGATCCCATGCTCTAACATAAGTGCATGGGATCAATAATAATAATAATAATAATAATAATAATAATAATAATAATAATAAAGGATAAACACTTTTTAATCAAAATTTATTATATTTTACCTGCAAAGTACCAGGTACCTCATGCCAACGGCTCTGAATGTTTTTTTTTATTAATATACAGTATTAGGTACATCTGCATTTGTGCAGCTACCTTAGGTTTACAAATATACAACAAAAAAGTCTACGGAAGGTACATTCTGTATTTCGATGTTTCAGCCCAACTTACATTCTATAAGCAGAATGTACTAACATCTTCCTATCGATACCCATCTTATTCTACCTGTGGCATTTAAAGTTAATTATACCCAACAACGAGTGATCAGTTATGGTATTAATTACAAATTTGCTTCTACTTTATTAAAAAAATGGTGTATCTTCGAATTTGAGCACAGTCGACTTTCCATTAAGCCGAAGTTAACTCGGCTTTCACTTAGAAAATCGACAAGTCTTCGAATAAAAAAAATAGTCAAGCAGAAAAATTATAAATTGCTCAACAGATACAGAATATTGGATTCGATTTCATCAAACAAGTGACCTTAGGAAAAAAAAACGAAATTAGTCATTAGGCTGCGAAACGCAAACCACTGACTATGCTATTTATCATAAAATTATGAAGCCTAAAGAAAGTCGTAGTGCGAGCTGGCTACTATGTACTATATATATATATATATATATATATATATATATATATATATATATATATATATATATATATATACTGTATATATATCCAACATGCATCAGATAACTCTAGACCCCTGAAGGATTCGAACCCAGTCAGCCAGGGCCTCCATGCCCCTTGGTATGTCCAATACTATAACCATTCGACTACACTCTATACAAGAGTATTGGAAAGTCGTTTGACTTTTAACCCCAAAACCCGACAGAGCTCGTGACTCTTTTCGGCATAGATATTTCATAAAATCGGTTCAACATGCTGGGCAACATTTGTGCCTTGTGGCTCTAATATGTTGAAGTGATTTGATGAAATATCTGTGTCCAAAATAGTCAAGAGTGCTGTCGGGTATTGGAGTTAAAAGTCAAACAACTTTCCAATACTTTTGAACAGTCTGTGGCTGAGTGGTTATAGTACTGGATATATTATATGTATATATTATACATATATACATATATATATATATTATATGTATATATATATATACATATATATATATATATATATATATATATATATATATATATATATATATATATATATATATATATATATATATATTAGTTATATATATATTATGGTCTTAATATAATATAATAATACAATTCAAATAAACTAAATGGAAACAATTTATTGAAAATAAAGAAAATCACTCGGCCTATATATATATATATATATATATATAATGTGTGTATATATTGCTTATATGCCTGGAGACCGTTCAGGCTTGTTCGCATATATGTGTGTGTGTGTGTGTAGGTGTTGTTTCTTAGCTCAAAACAAGTTATTTATTAACAATACATTAAGAATTCCCTGCATCTTACACATTTAATAATAATTTTAATTATTATAATAATAATTTATAATTTTGCGCAATAATTTTGCTTAATAGTTGTGATTCTGCTTATGTTAGCTGTGACGCCATTAGCCAGGTAGGCTGTGTGTGGCCAACCCCCTCACTACTCACTGGCAGATGGTTGAGAGGTTTACTTTTGAGAAGTCCCGTCACTTGTGGGATGAGTGACTATACACATTAAAGTTATCGGTCACTGGTTGAGCAACTTTCTACATGGCCGCCTCCACGCACGCCGCCTCGCATTGCACTTTCCCTCTATTTTTTCCCCACCTGGAGTGTTAAGTTTATAACTTTAATTGTCATTGTGACAAATGGCGAGCGATTTGGCCTGGGTTCGTATCCTGGCCGGGGAGGATTGACTGGGCGCCAATCCTTAGCGTCCGATTAAACGATTGGCGGATCGTATTCCAGGGAAATTAAGATTAATAACTCTTGTATCGTATCCCTTATTGTGTTAAAACTATCAGTCAGCTGCGGTGAACACAATTCCTGTCATGTCTGTGCAGGTCGTGCGTTCTTAGCTAAAATATGGCTTTAAAATTGTGTGTATTCCGGGACTGTGCTTTATGAACGTACAATACAATCACGGAAAAAATGTATTAGAATGAGAAACCGCTTTTTCCCAATTTTGAGAACACAACAGTAAATCTGGAAAACAATTTGCAAATATTGTCTATTGTTTTCTTTTTGCTTTTAAAGTTTATTGGATTTGTAATATAATTCTTAAATAAATCAGTTTCGTCTTGCCGTAAAAAAATAAACGAACATTGCCAGGTGGTGAACAGAACGACAGGGAAACTAACAAAAATGGGTAACAGTAATGATTATTCCAGAACCTATTGCAGGTAGGAACGGTACGGAAGGATTCACTTAACACTAACGTAGATCTTTTACTAATAATTCTATTTTTATCTGAGCCATGAAACATCTTATTCTCATTTGAAGGTAGATGTCAGTGATCGACATGTCGCAACTGACAATAGAGAAGCAATGAGTTACTCTCACATGCCAGATGCTGACCAAGACTGATTCTTTACTGGTCTATCTTCCTCAGCATTTAACCTTCCTGACCATGACTAACATTACCGTATACACTTCAAAAAATGGTCTTCCCAGTTTGGGGCCATCTTGTAATAATTACTTTAGAACACATTAGTCTCATACCATACATATAAAGAAAGAAGACGTTATTGAAGTCAATTCTATGTGGGCGAGTGAGAATGGACAGAGATACAAGGGAGAAGCTAGATGAAGACAAAATATGAAGTGGGAGGAAAAAAAAATCCATTATGGAGGATAGGCTACGAATGTTACCACAAAAGCCTCCCGTTGCCAGGATCCTCTGCCTGGCCTCAACACTGCTCAGTTACTTACCATCTACGATGACTGAGGTCTACGTGATTTTACTGCTTGCAATTCTTTCTAATGTACTTGTCTCTTCCATTTCAGTCATGAAGTGTGTATTGATCGCAAGTATGTTCCTGGCTGTGGCCGTTCTGGCCCAGGAGAATTCCTACATTAGAAGCTTCCAGCTGATCAGCTCAGAGGTCAGTATTACATTGTCAAATACCCGTGTTTGTGCACTCTTGACGTCACTGTGGATATTTGAATTCTAGATAATTAGATTATCAGACTGCCAGTGATCACAATATTTTAGTTTGAGAAGAATAACTATATCCGCACCTGTTTGCCGTACAAATAAAAAGCTGCTATTATGACCACACCCAAAAAAAAAAACTTTCCTCAGCCCCATTATCTCTACAAACCTTCTTACTGTAATACGACAAAAACATTTTTAATACAAAATATTGTTTCTTCCGTTAGATTTCCCTGGCATGTGCTTCGGGTCAACGATCTGCAAAGTGTTCAATGTAGGTGGTACATGGCCTCTGAGGCCCTTCTGCGGCAACGCCACCTGCGTCAAGGAAGGCGAGCAGCTCTTGGAGGTTGTGCAGGAGTGCGCCAGGGCCAAGCCCAACCCCGACTGCACCGAAAATCCGATCGATCCCAAACAGGAGTTGTTCTTCCCTGCCTGCTGCCCCAAGTTCACCTGCAAGGAAGGGGTCACCATCGAATACTACACCCAGGCCGAGAACGAGAAACTCATCGAACAGGCTGTTAAGGACGCAGCAACCGCCTCCCCTCCCGCTCCCGACGCTGCCCCTGCCTCCGCGAAGTAGTTAGCAGAGTGTAAGAACATCGTAGTGTGTTAGAGGAACCACACGGCTAGGGAGAGGGAAGCAGTTGCATATTTCTCCCTCCCTCAAGTCCACTACAATGTAGTTCAGATATTTCATGCNACTATGGCAAGTTTACACAAGGCTTGCAGTTTGCCTCTTATTTTTTATTATTAATGGTTAGATTTTCATCACATTCAAGTGTACTCTTACACAAGTCCAAGAATGGAATTCTTACGCAAGTCCAAGAATGAAATTCTTACGCAAGTCCAAGAATTTTTCATCACATCAAAGTCTATTTCATCACATCCAAGTAGTGTATTCTTACTTCTCCTGGTATCACTTCAACTTCCGTTAGTGTGTCTGTTTGTAGTGTTTATTCCTTAGAAGTTGTTGATCTAGGGGCAGCTCTGGTTACACCTTAAAAAGCTAACTTGACCTATCGATTGTTTTCTTATCACACTTCATTGTGACTCTCTGTGTGGTACTCTTTGGTGTTGTATGATTACATAATCACTTATCGAAATTCTCCCGATGTGGCTATATAGGAGTTTAAGCTGATCCTTGGCTTTGGACGCTACATCATTCTCATAATGCTGCTCTCCGAGTTCTTGTATATTCGTTCTTTTTGTAGTGTAGGTGGTTTGTTTCACTTATGCTCGGCATTTCTTATATAGTCACTGTATTCCTCCTTGTTTGCCTACAAGACTGCCTGATCAAACAATGATTTTCTTCCACACTTGCTTCACTTACCTCTTGAAGCTGTGTATATATATATATATATATATATATATATATATATATATATATATATATATATATATATATATATATATATATATATATATAAACACATATATGTGTATGTGTGTGTGTGTGTGTGTGTGTAAATCACGAAAATAAACACGTGATTAAAAATGTGACAGTGTCAGACCCCGGAGGAAGATTGAAACGAATTTCCTTAAGTACTTTCGTATATTAATACATCTTCAGAGTTTATATATATATATATATATATATATATATATATATATATATATATATATATATATATATATATATATATATATAATCTTCCTGTGGCTTTTTGGTCGGCCGAAAAATGGGTAATAGAACGTGATCTTGACATGACTGATACTCTTCATGTCTTGCTAACGTCCCTCAGCACCTAGGGTGAACACAGCAGGCGAGGAGAGCCATGACCATGTCGAAGAGGGGTCATACGGGCAAGTCCTTTGACGTGTGAGATCACACAACAAGGGGTCACAGGAGAGGGAAGCAGACTCCAAACATGACGTTCAGCAGCAGATAAGATTCACCTCAACGGTATAATGACCAATAACTACACCAGCCAAACGAACGTTATGAGGCGGTAGCCAGGAGCTGAAGCTCCACTCTACCCCCACAGCTAGGTAAACGTGCCACTAGGGCAAGTGCTTGGGTGGTAGAGGCGCTGTTGAGGAGTTGGGCAAGAGGTGGCGGAGCAGCGAAGAATTGGCAGTCTGGGGCCGGTGTCTCAACCACTGGTTCCCGGAAACTTTAGAACCATCCCAACACTGGTTCTCAGAATCCACAGGACCATCCCAACACTGGTTCTCATACACCTGAGACCATCCCAATTGTCTTATGACCGCCTCCTCACACAACACACCCGGCTTGACTTACCTACTTATGTCTCCAGGTGAAGCCTGCGACTCCACCACCTGCCTCATGTAGGCAGGAAAACAAGAGAGGCGGTGTTGGCAGTGGTAAGCTGCTGGGGGCAGCTGGGTGACCCCGGGCAGCTGGGTGACCCCGGGCAGCTGGGTGACCCCGGGCAGCTGGGTGACCCCGGGCAGCTGGGTGACCCCGGGCAGCTGGGTGACCCCTGGCAGCGAAAGTTGACGACGTGGACCAAACTCCCGCCCAGCGGCCATCTTCTCTTCATGTGGATATTACGTCACTCTGTAAACACAATAACAACAACAATAATAATAATAATAATAATAATAATAATAATAATAATAATAATAATAATAATATGCAGACAGTAGGCATAATAACGTGGGTGAAAATTAGACACCCAACTCACACCTGAAAATAAAAACACTGGGACGACGTTTCGGTCCATCCAGGACCATTATTAGGTCGTGTCCCTTACTTTCAAGTGTGTATGATCCCTTACTTTCAGGTGTGTGTATGATCCCTTACTTTCAGGTGTGTATGATCCCTTACTTTCAGGTGTGTCTGATGGACGCCTAATAACACCAAATTTGGTCGAACTATCGAAGATTAGTTTAACGTCTATTGTAGGAAAATTCTTCGAATCAAAGATTGTAAAAAGTCATTCGTTTATATCATGAAAAAACATAGATTAACAAAGGGACCACAACATGGATTTACAAACGGCTCGTCGTGTTTACCAAATTTACCCTCTTGTCAAGTATATTTCTAGCAGGTGACTGAATAAGATTACACCATTATATAACGACTTTAGGAAAGACTTTGATGCTGTGTCTCGCGAGAGTTTCTTCGTGAAGTTAAAGGCAGATGGTATTGTTGGGGTTACCGTTAGTTGGACTAGGGCTTGGTTAGTATAAATGGAGTTAAGTCAGAGTGGGGAAGCAATGTAAGTGGCGTGCCTCAGGGCTCTGTCCTGGGTCCTCTCTTGTTGACCATATATATATATATATGATTTGAACACAGGATTGAACAACCATATTAGTACATTTACTGATCATTTGAAATAGAGTGGAAATAACAACAATAATTCAATCAAATATGAAAAAAAACGAAAACCAAAACGATAGAAATGAAAGCCGTTGAAGGTCCGCTACATGATTCACCAGCTTGGGCTTTTTTTTCCTATATTTGAGATGTACAGCAATACTGTTAATTTGAGAGTTTAGTCACAAGCAAGAGGGAGAGGCGGGCACTTCCGACTGTCACTCATCCCATTATAATTCACAGCACGCTGTTGTATAAACAGCGCGGCTATGCTAATTCCCGCCCACTCTCCTTCCCAGGACGCGTATGGGACCATCATTGTAGGAAGAAAACACCAAGCAGTTTCCGGTTTACTGAGGCAATGAGAAAGGCGATCATGACCTGCCGTGCCACGTATCCTTAAAGAACATTTGCCAACTATATCAATTTAATATTATTTAATGAAACAGGAGAGCTGAGACGAGTTTCTGCGATGGGCTGACTCACAGTGGGAAGGAAACTGTTCACTCTAGGCGAGAGAGCTGCCATGAAATTGTTATTGTTTAACCTTTATATAGCTCCTTATATCACTATCACACACTGGAATAGGAAATGTATATGAACCAGCTAGTTAATTGCTAGTCTGGCGGCGATATAGTTGCATAACTTTTCATCCGAATTAGAGACCAATGGTCGCGTTCACAGCCCGTTGTGGGAAGATCAACAGATGGCCACGTTCACAGCCCGTTGTGGGAAGATCAACAGGTGGCCACGTTCACAGCCCGTTGTGGGAAGATCAACAGATGGCCGCGTTCACAGCCCGTTGTGGGAAGATCAACAGGTGGCCGCGTTCACAGCCCGTTGTGTGGGAAGATCAACAGATGGCCGCGTTCACAATCCGCTATGTTAACACTAACGGTCACATTGTTCTTTTCATTGTATTTTATTTAATTTTTCACTTTCAAATTAAAAACAGTTAGGGGGTAATAGATCAGTAAAATAATCCTTAACTTCCCTGTTTATGAATTCTTCAGAATTCTAAAAAAAAAAATCAGAAGTATCTGATTCCCAGCTGACGTTATCAGAGTGGACACTAAACAGGACCCGAACACTGGCCTCTCAAGTCAAGTCTGACCTTCTATACAGCTCCACGCCATAAGGGTCCTGTAGTATAGTAGTCTACGTTCCCTACTCACAATCGGGGGCTCCTGAGTGCGATCCACGGGCAAGCCAGAAATGGTTAGGAACGTTTCCTTTTCACCTGTTAATAAAGAGATCCCCGGGAGTTAAACTGTTGTGAGATGCATCCTGAAGAAGGTCAGTAGTTCGACTTAGTGGGGGGACCTCGATAGACACCTTATAAAGACTAGACACCTGTTCCCGACACGGGGATTATTATTAATTATATCTAACTCCTCGACCCCAACCAAGCTCGCCAGACCAAAAGTGGAACATTGACAGGTATACTTGACTCGGCTATACATCCTGCCCAGTATGCTTATAGTGTTATATAATACATCGTAAATATATAACATAACCAATACATATGAAACTGGGCCCGTTTCGACCCGTCCAGGACCCGTATCATGTGGTGATACAGAGGGAGGGGAAACATTTATAAGGATATCGATATCGTTACCGTATCTTTGCAACCTGTTGTCATTTTAGATTCAGCTACTCTGAAAAAAATCCAACTAGCACGGGCTATGGTGAGCCCACAAACCAAGAACCGTTTGTTGTTTTAGATTTAGCTACTCAGAACGAGATGTCCGAGTAGCACGGGCTATGGTGAGCCCGCAACTAAGACCCGACAGAGAACGATTATATTTCACATCCAACCCCGCAACGCGAGACACCACACGCATCACTCAAATATTCCCTTCCTGAACCAATTAAATCACTGCGAAGGATAAAGACGAAAGAAAACGACTCGTAAATAAATAAATTAAAAACTATAATCAAATGTATATGACACAGAGTACAGAATGGAATGCTACCTATATGGCGTTGAAATCTCCAATATTTTTTTTAGCGGTAAGATCTCTTGGCGTTTACGTATAGGAAATATATATTATTTACAAGAGTCATGAATCTATTTATTTATTGGACATCCTCCTGTGTAACCTCAAAGCTGTTCAACCATTTGTTCACATCCTCTAATCAGGAAGTGGTCCTGGTGCGAGGAGAAATTCCCTTGAAAGGTGTTCAGCACTGGTAGAAGACCTCATACCATGCTTGAAATGTATATGGAAGGCATCATACTGTGCTTGAAATGTATGTGGAAGACCTCATACTGCGCTTGAAATGTATGTGGAAGACCTCATACTGCGCTTGAAATGTATGTAGAAGACCGCATTCTGGGCTTTAAATGTATGTGGAAGACCTCATACTGTGCTTGAAATGTATGTGGAAGACCTCATACTGCGCTTTAAATGTATGTGGAAGACCTCATACTGCGCTTGAAAGTATGTGGAAGACCTCACACTGTGCTTGAAATGTATGTGGAAGACCTCATACCATGCTTGAAATGTATATGGAAGACATCATACTGTGCTTGAAATGTATGTGGAAGACATCATACTGCGCTTGAAATGTATGTGGAAGACCTCATACTGCGCTTGAAATGTATGTGGAAGACCTCATACTGCGCTTGAAATGTATGTGGAAGACCTCACACTGCGCTTGAAATGTATGTGGAAGACCTCACACTGCGCTTGAAATGCTGCAGATGGCGGTGCGAATCATGGAACTGCCAGAATGAACCACAATGACGTCTCTGAAGAAAGATACAACTCTCAAAAGTGTGCAGAACCAAATTTTAACTGAAAGTAAAGATAGTTATTAGTTTCTGTTAATGTGGAGTTAGTCCACGATACTGTTAAGACCCTCTGCGGCCAGAGACTGTATATGGAGCCAGGGGAGGGACTCAAAACTGATCAAATCCACAAGGGCCGTGACGAGGATTCGAACCTACGTCTGTGAGCATTCCAGACGCTGCCTTAATCGACTGAGCTACGACATTGTGGATTTGTTCATTGATGCATCACGTTATTGTGATTTCTGTGTGTAATCAAAATTGATCTTTTTTTTATAAAACATTGACGCCGTGGAATGGGATTGAACCCGAAAGGCTGGACTCGCCAGAGGAGTTCGATCCCAAGCATGATCTAACTAGATGACGGTACATAAGCAGTCAACGAATTCGTTATAACTACGGGCTCACCATAGCCCGTGTTACTTGGAACTTGTTCGAATACCTGAATCTATAACAACAACATACGTTAACAACACGAAACACGAAACAATGGATTCCAGTTGGAAAAGTTTAGATTAAAAAAAGACCTGGGTAAATACAAGTTTAAAAGTGGGATGGTTGATTTCAAGAACAGATTAGCGGTAACATAATAGACGTCTGAACGTTGGATTATTTCAAGGGTAGACTGAACGTATCAGCGACCTTGGCTGGGTACGAATAGGACCTGCCGTGTGTGTGGGTCAATGCGCCTTCTATAGGTTCCTTTGTTGTTATGTAACAAAGGAATTCGTATGGGAAAAGAATCGGTACAATAAATCACAACAGCACTACATATCTTTGATTAAATATTGAATTCGTACGTGCGTGTGCCTCAGGAATCTAGAAACGACAGTACGATCCCATTGTACGACTTAACATGTTCTCAAAAGAATCAGCTTCGATCCCCCTGGCGGCGAGAAGAGGAAACCCTGACATCAATCGGGACTCATTGATGCCGGTGACGGTGAGAGAAGTTTTATTTTTTTTTAATTATTATTTTCTAACACAAACGTGGCCACACATTTACAATGCTAACCAGCATATATACATTTTCTTCTGTCCTCCATGGACAGGGTTAGAGATCAGTTAAACATATAGTTCAGGGATTTATTGAACAAACGGTGAGAGAAGTGAACGTTGTAACTCACATGGATGACAATGATGCAATAACCAATGACCGGGGTAAATACTGGTTTGGAGACAGGATTTTGATCTATGGAACAAATTACCGGGTAACATGATAGAAGTGGGACTACTGGATTGTTTCAAGCGTAGGTTAGACATACATATGACAGAGTTTAGTTGATTATAAATGGGAACAGCCTCATATGGGCCAATAGGGCCTTTGCAGTTCCTTAATTCTTATGTGGTTAGAAACAGGAAAAGAATATGGATGTCTCAGAACGAAAAGATTGGAGATATAAAAAAAAAAATTGCGACATGTATATAAACATTAAGTTATCTTTTTGTATGTCTATGTGTGAACATTTTTAATACATATTACCTACATACAAATAGAAATATAAGTTTTATTTACCCAATTATTAACAGTAATATGTACATTTCTGGAATCCCAGCATAAAATACCAACCTACCTGCCTACCTACCTACCCTACCCTACCTACCTATCTACCTACCTACCTATCTACCTACCTACCTGCCTACCTACCTACCCTACCTACCTATCTACCTACCTACCTATCTACCTATCTACCTACCTACCTACCTACCCTACCTACCCTACCTACCCTACCTACCTACCTACCTACCCTACCTACCCAACCTACCTACCTACCTACCTACCTACCCTACCCTACCCTACCTACCTACCTACCTACCCACCCTCGTCTCTTCTATTTATATAGAAACTAACATTGAAAAGCTCACTTTCATGTGTTCAAGCAGGTGTTGACAGGACCTGATACAAGCACACCTCTTCAAAGACACACAAGTCTACTTAACACATGAGATACAAGCCATTACAACTATATAACACTTGGAAAGGATCAGGATAACGATTTGGGATGGGACGGGGGGGGGGGGAAAGAAATGGTGCCCAACCACTTGGACGGTCGGGGATTGAACGCCGACCTGCATGAAGCGAAACCGTCGCTCTACCGTCCAGCCCAAGTGGAGGACAGGTGGAGACCAAGCCCTATCACCAACACATCACTGGGATATATACCTGGATCCAGCCAACAGACACACCTTTATGGGCTCACCATAGCCCGTGCTACCTCTTGGGTGGCTTAATCTTTATCAATCAATCAACACACACACCTGATACAACCAAAACAAACGGTTGCAACACCAATGAACCGGTTCTGCTCGGCCACACAACCGCACGCTTCAACTTCCCTCTCATCAACAGCGGTTCACTAATTAGTTTATGTTGGCAAAGCCCAAAGCCGGTTGACACGCATATCACCCGCTGAGTGATAGTCATCCGCAGTCACCCGTTGAGTGAGTCATCCACAGTTACCCGCTGAGTGATAGTACTCCAGTCATCCGCTGAGTGATAGTCATCCACAGTCACCCGGTGACACAGGCCGTGACAGGCGTGACCGGCAGTTACCTCATCTTGACCTTTGCTCTATGACCCGGCAAATTTTTCTTAGAGACCCAATCCATATAAAACTAATTACAGTCGAGTCTTGTACACGACACAGAGCACTTGTGACCAGCGGCAAACAAGGGACGTTGATGAAAACGTCCCAAATCGCGTTTATTGTCCTTCAATTAATCGTATCTATTGAGGCAAACAAGAAAACTAAAAACAAGGAAAAAAGATTTATGTATATTTTAGTCGTAAAAAGTAAAAGGAGAAATCAAATATATAATGATTAAAAAAGTAAAAACAAAGAATCATATTTGTTTTTTAATATTATTATTATTATTTTTTAATATATAGCCAAAAAAGGAATCATCGATTGTGGGTTAAAAAAAACTGAAGAAAAACTGGAATCCTATGTACTTAGGTTTAAAAAGTGTGTGTGTGTGGGGGGGGGGGGAGATTAGAGAATAAGCAGTGAGTTAGCGTGATAATATTGTTCAGAGCAAGACTTGCCATGATAAAGCAAGTCTGATCTGTGTCAAGAAAGGCTCAGAGCTCTGGTAGCGAAGATCAAGTTTCTCTCACAAAACTTTAGCGAGGCCGATTTCCTAATACCCGTTTATCTGAACCAAAAGATAGCCTTATACCGAGCGAGTGGAGCCCGCTGACTGGAGGCTGGGGTGGTGGAGGTCAGGCGCCTCCATGGTAACACGCGCCTCCACGGGCCTCGAAGACATGAGTGACGTCCCTGGGGAAGGGAGAGGAGGGGAGAGGGAGGCAGGGAAGGGAGAGGAGAAAAGGGAGGGAAGGGAAGGAAGAGGAGACAGGGAGGGAAGGGAAGGGAGGTCAATCCCGACAGCACAAAGGGGCGAATACTGGACAAAATAGGAAATGCTGTGAGACACTACCAACGGATTGTTTGAATTAGATTGTCATACGTGACTCCTTATTCACCACGACGGGTCAGGATTGATAGGCCTTCCTGTGTTGAATATGTCTCCTTTTGTTTGACCAACACTACAATATGCAGCACCGGCCTGGAATCCCCACAAAAAAATACAAATGTTTGCAGGAAGATTAGTGCCAGAGCCATGTGGGTTAAGCTCTGAGGATAAGTTGAGATATCATTAGGGAACTAAACCCTGGAGAGAAGAGGCAGAGGGGACATGATCGCAATGTACAAGATACTAAGTGGTACTGACAAGGTGGATACCGACAGCCTCTTTAAAGTGTGAGAAAGTAGAACGAGAGGACATAAGGAGAAGCTGGAAACGCAAGAGTCGGCGAAATGTAAGATTAAGTTACTCGTACAGAGTACGGGTTGTTAACAATACACTGGATCAAGAAGTTCTCAAAGCCACCTCCAGCCACAACTTTAAAGCTAAAATCCACAAAGAATTCGAGCGTCATAACTGTTAAATAATACCGCGACAACAAAGGCTAGTAGGCGGGGCATTAAGAGCCGAGACCTCCCTTCTCACTAATTTCTGATAGGCAGGTAGGTACTCAGGCTAGGAACGTGAAGAAGACCGGGCAATCAGTACCAAGACGTTCACCATTTTTACCCGCTGCCCAATCAGATAAGTCACCCAGGTAGCCAACAGGGCAGGGTTCTCCCTCGCCGTAGGTCACCCCGGCTTACCTGACACCCCTAATTACTTCCCCAATCTCAAGGCCGCTGTCTGCTCGTCTCAAGTCAACTAGGGTAGACGTCTACGCATCACGTAACGACTCAATGGTAGCTCGACAGGCGTAGTTACTCATGGAACATAAAAATTAATGGAACTGTAGACAACCAATTGTCCCACGAGGCAGCTGCTATTGAAACAATCGCAGCGATTGTTTCAACAGCCTGAAACAATCCATCGATCCCACGCCTGTTACCCGGTAATGAGTTCCACTCAACAACCGCCCAGTACTTTACCCCTCGACCCCCCCAAGGAGGAGGAGTTGAGAGGAAAGTCCGAGGGCGAGTCCAGCACTGCAAGATGAGGCATTATGCGTTCCCACAGTCCGGGAGGAGCACGTCCAGCGTCCCCCTGAACAACAGTGACCTGACCTACAAACGTCCAAAGCTTAATGGGTCGAGTAGATGAACTTGGCCATGTATAAGATAAGATAGTGAGGGAGTAGACCACAGGTGCCCTATTCGGAGATGTTAACAGGCTTCCACAGGTGTACAGACAAGGGTGTCCACAGATGTCAGACAAACGCCTAATTTGTTATGTAGAACTCATAAATATATATTGACAGGAGAAGCAAAGCCGGTTGGATGGACTGCTTCCTCCAGCACTCTGGTCCAAAGGTGATCCCATCTGGCACTCTGATCCAAGGGTGATCTCATCTGGCACTCTGATCCAAGGGTGATCCCATCTGGCACTCTGATCCAAGGGTGATCCCATCTGGCACTCTGATCCAAGGGTGATCTTTTTTGCACCTCGCCATTGAAGGAAAATAAATATACTATTCACTGCCCCCTCTTTTGAACCTTTTCTGGGACCCTTACACTCAACAGCTTTAATAACACTGAGAAGATTTCAGCGACCAAAATAGGGTGACATTTATGGAACCAACCGCTGGAGTGTTTCAAGCGTAGGATAGACATGCATATATGAAATATTTTGGGTGAATATAAATAGGAGCTGCCTCGTATGGGTCAAATAGGGAGTATCATTCTTATGTTCTAATATTAAATCTTATGCCACAAACCAGTTACAATAGGTCTGATCTTGTCTAGGATCAGGATCCAGCAAACATTCACCTATTCCTTTACGAAACCTATACATCTTTCATCGTAGCGGCTCTCTTTACATTTATTAAACAGTTTACGAGCTCAAACACTGCTTAAAAAAGAGCAACCGCTTCAGGCTCAACATGACAAGGCTGGAGGGTCGACCAGTGTTTAGCATCCATAGGGAAATAGACCCAAGTAATCTCCTATCCTAGAAAGACCTCCACTTCACAATGTAGCTGGAAAAATCCTCAGGAATAATGAGGGGGACCTTCCGCAAACCACAGGCTTCCTGTCCCCCTTCAAGGTCACTTGAGATGGAGGCCCTGAGATACATATCGAGACAAAATCCCTAGCACCCTAGTCACAAGGGTGTTCCTCTCTAGCACCCTAGTCACAAGGGTGTTCATCTCTCGCACCCTAGTCACAAGGGTGTTCATCTTTAGCACCCTAGTCACAAGGGTGTTCATCTCTTGCACCCTAGTCACAAGGGTGTTCATCTTTAGCACCCTAGTCACAAGGGTGTTCATCTGTAGCACCCTAGTCACAAGGGTGTTCCTCTCTAGCACCCTGGTCACAAGAGTATCTGGGAGCTGAACAGATAAACTGAACAGATCCCATGCTCTAACATAAGTGCATGGGATCAATAATAATAATAATAATAATAATAATAATAATAATAATAATAATAATAATAATAATAAAGGATAAACACTTTTTAATCAAAATTTATTATATTTTACCTGCAAAGTACCAGGTACCTCATGCCAACGGCTCTGAATGTTTTTTTTTATTAATATACAGTATTAGGTACATCTGCATTTGTGCAGCTACCTTAGGTTTACAAATATACAACAAAAAAGTCTACGGAAGGTACATTCTGTATTTCGATGTTTCAGCCCAACTTACATTCTATAAGCAGAATGTACTAACATCTTCCTATCGATACCCATCTTATTCTACCTGTGGCATTTAAAGTTAATTATACCCAACAACGAGTGATCAGTTATGGCATTAATTACAAATTTGCTTCTACTTTATTAACAAAATGGTGTATCTTCGAATTTGAGCACAGTCGACTTTCCATTAAGCTGAAGTTAACTCGGCTTTCACTTAGAAAATCGACGTCTTCGAATAAAAAAAATAGTCAAGCAGAAAAATTTGAATTTGCTCAACAGATACAGAATAGTGGATTCGATTTCATCAAACAAGTGACCTTAGGAAAAAAAAAACGAAATTAGTCATTAGGCTGCGAAACGCAAACCACTGACTATGCTATTTATCATAAAATTATGAAGCCTAAAGAAAGTCAAACTTTCTTTGGGTCTCATTATCGTTATTTACAATTTAATTAAGGATTATTTTAGAACTGTCTTGATAATCGCGTCGATCTTTATGTATTAATTGTCCGTCAGTTCAAGTTTGTTTACATATTCAGCTTGTTTCTTAAAAGTGTATTCTTCTATTTCAGTATTGTCTTCCTATTGTTTGTCTTCTTGGTTCTCGACTCATCTCCACCCACTCGTCTACGTATTCATCTCCACCCGCTCGTCTAAATATTCATCTCCACCCACTCGTCCACTTATTCATCTCCACCTACTCGTCTACGTGTTCATCACCCACTCGTCCACGTATTCATCTACACCCGCTCGTCCACTTATTCATCTCCACCTACTCGTCTACGTGTTCATCACCCACTCGTCCACTTATTCATCTACACCCGCTCGTCCACTTATTCATCTCCACCTACTCGTCTACGTGTTCATCACCCACTCGTCCACTTATTCATCTCCACCCACTCGTCCACTTATTCATCTCCACCTACTCGTCTACGTGTTCATCACCCACTCGTCCACTTATTCATCTCCACCCACTCGTCTACTTATTCATCTCCACCCGCTCGTATTCCAAGTCTCTATAGCAGGAACACCCGTACACACAGCTTCGTTGGAGTGTTCATCCCTATTTTATAAGCCGACTTCTTGTCAGTTCTTTGTTCCCAATTTGGATGCACTCGACCAAGCCGTTCCTCACCCCATAAACCAGTTTTTTGTTCTGATTTGTTCTATCTATAATGTGGGAGGCCTATATAGCCTAATGTTGTTTTGTAAGTGGTATTTTATAACGAGCTATTTGTGTACGCTGTGTCCACATACATTATTAAGTCGGTTGCTGAGAACACGGTAGGCGAACAGACTTATATAGCTAACATGTTTTTTGTTATCCAGCAATTTTTGCATTTAATACTGTTCTGCAAATATCTTACGTATGCTTGGGTAGTAAATTTAGACAGAATCATTATAAATACCTTTGTATAAAGTAATATATCTAAGAGTAGTGCAGGCATCACTAACTTTAATTGATTGTCCCGAAGGAAACCAGCTTGAAACCCCCACTCAGTTTTTGTGGTGGTATTGTGTCAAAGTGGAGCGAGTTTGGCGTGGACTGTCCCGGTGGCTTCTCAGGGTTGCAACACCGCCGGCCACGATGCCTTCCACCGCCATGGGTCGCCACATTTTAATCGTAAAGTACAGCTTCATACCGCTTATTCGATATTAAACAATGATGTTCTTTCGTGCAGGTCTGACTCTGGCGAATGATATGAGTTTTGTTGGTAGGAACATGTGGTGAAAATGAATGTAAGTTTAAATAATGAAGGGAACCCGCCTCTTACTAAGGGGGAGGGGGAGGGTGGATGTTGTGAGGCGCATGCGCAGACGAGCTGGCCATGGATTCTGGCGCTATATAAAGGGTTGCTAGTCCAAAAGTTGGTATATCAGGTGTCCTCACTCGATCAACGGTGTCACCAAATACAGGTAAAACAGTGCTTGCCATATTAACAAAGTCTCTAAAAATCAAATAGCAATATATATATATATATATCCGAAGATATATTATAAGTTACATACAGTGCGTTTGACCCACTAAAGTCTATCTTATAATTCGCAAGTAGAGTGAATAATTAGAAAATACGTTCATCTACAACGTCTCAAAAAAAGTTACTGTTTCCATTCACCAATTTTGTCAACATTGTCAGCAATACATTACAATAATTACACATTATATATATATATATATATATATATATATATATATATATATATATATATATATATATATATATATATATATTTATTTATGTTGTACCTAGTAGCCAGAACGTCATACTTGGCCTACTATGCAAGCCCCGATTTCCCTAATAAGCCAAGTTTTCCTGAATTTATATATTTTTCTAAATTTTTTCTTATGAAATGATAAATCTGTCCATTTCATTATGTATAAGTTAATTTGTTTAAATTTGAGTTAAAACTAACATAGATATATGACCGAACCTAACCAACCCAACTTAACCTAACCTATCTTAACTCAGCCTAAACTATCACAACTAAGTCAATAAATTATGGTCTTATATAATATAATAATAATAATTCAAATAAACTAAATGAAAACAATTTATTGAAAATAAAGAAAATCACTCGGCCTATTAGGCAAATCGGGCCTTGCATAGTAGGCCGAGAAGTGCGAGCTGGCTACTATGTACTATATATATATATATATATATATATATATATATATATATATATATATATATATATATACTGTATATATATCCAACATGCATCAGATAACTCTAGACCCCTGAAGGATTCGAACCCAGTCAGCCAGGGCCTCCATGCCCCTTGGTATGTCCAATACTATAACCATTCGACTACACTCTATACAAGAGTATTGGAAAGTCGTTTGACTTTTAACCCCAAAACCCGACAGAGCTCGTGACTCTTTTCGGCATAGATATTTCATAAAATCGGTTCAACATGCTGGGCAACATTTGTGCCTTGTGGCTCTAATATGTTGAAGTGATTTGATGAAATATCTGTGTCCAAAATAGTCAAGAGTGCTGTCGGGTATTGGGGTTAAAAGTCAAACAACTTTCCAATACTTTTGAACAGTCTGTGGCTGAGTGGTTATAGTACTGGATATATTATATGTATATATTATATATATATACATATACATATATATTATATGTATATATATATATACATATATATATATATATATATATATATATATATATATATATATATATATATATAGTTTATATATATTATGGTCTTAATATAATATAATAATAACAATTCAAATAAACTAAATGGAAACAATTTATTGAAAATAAAGAAAATCACTCGGCCTATATATATATATATATATATATATATATATATATATATATATATATATATATATATATATATATTGATATATATATATATATATATATATATATATATATATATATATATATATATATATATATGTGTGTATATATTGCTTATATGCCTGGAGACCGTTCAGGCTTGTTCGCATATAATGTGTGTGTGTGTGTGTAGGTGTTGTTTCTTAGCTCAAAACAAGTTATTTATTAACAATACATTAAGAATTCCCTGCATCTTACACATTTAGGCAATAATTTTGCTTAATAGTTGTGATTCTGCTTATGTTAGCTGTGACGCCATTAGCCAGGTAGGCTGTGTGTGGCCAACCCCCTCACTACTCACTGGCAGATGGTTGAGAGGTTTACTTTTGAGAAGTCCCGTCACTTGTGGGATGAGTGACTATACACATTAAAGTTATCGGTCACTGGTTGAGCAACTTTCTACATGGCCGCCTCCACGCACGCCGCCTCGCATTGCACTTTCCCTCTATTTTTTCCCTACCTGGAGTGTTAAGTTTATAACTTTAATTGTCATTGTGACAAATGGCGAGCGATTTGGCCTGGGTTCGTATCCTGGCCGGGGAGGATTGACTGGGCGCCAATCCTTAGCGTCCGATTAAACGATTGGCGGATCGTATTCCAGGGAAAATTAAGATTAATAACTCTTGTATCGTATCCCTTATTGTGTTAAAACTATCAGTCAGCTTCGGTGAACACAATTCCTGTCATGTCTGTGCAGGTCGTGCGTTCTTAGCTAAAATATAGCTTTAAAATTGTGTGTATTCCGGGAATGTGCTTTATGAACGTACAATACAATCACGGAAAAAATGTATTAGAATGAGAAACCGCTTTTTCCCAATTTTGAGAACACAACAGTAAATCTGGAAAACAATTGGCAAATATTGTCTATTGTTTTCTTTTTGCTTTTAAAGTTTATTGGATTTGTAATATAATTCTTAAATAAATCAGTTTCGTCTTGCCGTAAAAAAAAATAAACGAACATTGCTAGGTGGTGAACAGAACGACAGGGAAACTAACAAAAATGGGTAACAGTAATGATTATTCCAGAACCTATTGCAGGGAGGAACGGTACGGAAGGATTCACTTAACACTAACGTAGATCTTTTACTAATAATTCTATTTTTATCTGAGCCATGAAACATCTTATTTTCATTTGAAGGTAGATGTCAGTGATCGACATGTCGCAACTGACAATAGAGAAGCAATGAGTTACTCTCACATGCCAGATGCTGACCAAGACTGATTCTTTACTGGTCTATCTTCCTCAGCATTTAACCTTCCTGACCATGACTAACATTACCGTATACACTTCAAAAAATGGTCTTCCCGGTTTGGGGCCATCTTGTAATAATTACTTTTAGAACACATTAGTCTCATACCATACATATAAAGAAAGAAGACGTTATTGAAGTCAATTCTATGTGGGCGAGTGAGAATGGACAGATATACAAGGGAGAAGCTAGATGAAGACAAAATATGAAGTGAGAGGAAAAAAAATCCATTATGGAGGATAGGCTACGAATGTTACCACAAAAGCCTCCCGTTGCCAGGATCCTCTGCCTGGCCTCAACACTTCTCAGTTACTTACCATCTACGATGACTGAGGTCTACGTCATTTTACTGCTTGCAATTCTTTCTAATGTACTTGTCTCTTCCATTTCAGTCATGAAGTGTGTATTGATCGCAAGTATGTTCCTGGCTGTGGCCGTTCTGGCCCAGGAGAATTCCTACATTAGGAAGCTTCCAGCTGATCAGCTCAGAGGTCAGTATTACATTGTCAAATACCCGTGTTTGTGCACTCTTGACGTCACTGTGGATATTTGAATTCTAGATAATTAGATTATCAGACTGCCAGTGATCACAATATTTTAGTTTGAGAAGAATAACTATATCCGCACCTGTTTGCCGTACAAATAAAAAGCTGCTATTATGACCACACCCAAAAAAAAAAATTCTCAGCCCCATTATCTCTACAAACCTTCTTACCGTAATACGACAAAAACATTTTTAAGACAAATATATTGTTTCTTCCGTTAGATTTCCCTGGCATGTGCTTCGGGTCAACGATCTGCAAAGTGTTCAATGTAGGTGGTACATGGCCTCTGAGGCCCTTCTGCGGCAACGCCACCTGCGTCAAGGAAGGCGAGCAGCTCTTGGAGGTTGTGCAGGAGTGCGCCAGGGCCAAGCCCAACCCCGACTGCACCGAAAATCCGATCGATCCCAAACAGGAGTTGTTCTTCCCTGCCTGCTGCCCCAAGTTCACCTGCAAGGAAGGGACCACCATCGAATACTACACCCAGGCCGAGAACGAGAAGCTCATCGAACAGGCTGTTAAGGACGCAGCAACCGCCTCCCCTCCCGCTCCCGACGCTGCCCCTGCCTCCGCGAAGTAGTTAGCAGAGTGTAAGAACATCGTAGTGTGTTAGAGGAACCACACGGCTAGGGAGAGGGAAGCAGTTGCATATTTCTCCCTCCCTCAAGTCCACTACAATGTAGTTCAGATATTTCATGCATATCTCCAAATACGTCTTCACCATGTTGTCTTATTGTTTAAGTCATTCACAGCTACAAAATGGCTAATTAGATTAAGATATGTTATTAATGTAACTGCCATGATTTAAAATTGTAGATGGAATGAGTAAACAAGTATCTCCATCACCAAAGGCAGTCTTGAGCTAGACGAGAAGATAGGCCGAGGACGCCTGATATCTCCCGGCTTATGGCTGTCTCCACACTGAATTCCTCTCACCAGTCAGTTGTCTTAAGTATAAATGTACACAATAACAACTCAAAATCTTAAGTATATTGTGTTAAAAGATAAGATTATATTACCGAAATTGAGTTCAGACGCATAAATACTAATTTTTGTATTTTTTTTTGTATTTACTGCTGATGTCAGCCAGCTGCGATAATTATCATGTTTTGAATTCAAATCAGAACTGTCATAAACATTTAAAAAATAAAGACATCTTCACAGATTATATGTATTCATTTCGTCCTTACAAATATAAACTCTTTATAACAGAAAAAGAATATGCAAAGTTAAATAAAAATATTTGGTTTATGGTCAATGTCTATTTATGTGTATATATATATATATATATATATATATATATATATATATATATATATATAATTCTCTTCAAATTGGTTTATTCCAATTAATATTATTATACTATTATATTAAGAACATGAATTATTAACTTAAATTAATGTTAGATTAATTTAATCAAACCAAATCTAACTAATGTTAGATTAGTTTTGATTAAATTTCTGTTAGTTTTAACTGAATTAAAAAATCAAATCATATATAATATAATGATAAGCTTTATCATTCCATAAGAAAAAGCTGTGAAAAATATATTATTTCAGAAAAGTTTGGCTTGTTAGGCAACCTGGCCTGTTATGGAGAGCTTAGCTTATACAGGAAGACATTGCATCACTGTAAAAAACTTATTGCAGGATAATGAACATCATGCTGGCACTAGATATACAGTACTTTCACCTTAAATGCTACGATAGGTTGAGAGACAAGCGCTTTTAAGTCTTGCAACAAGACAAGACAGGGCAGAACTCATAAACATTTAAGATAATGAACAAGCTAGGCAACCATTACCAATTTTCCAAGATGTCAAATGTGGCTCCTACGAATGCCACATCTTACATCTGGCTATGGTACTATGCAAACAAAATAATATTTAACATGTGTACACTTGTAATTTTGACAAAAAAATGCCTATTAAATAAAATATGGTGACCAACCACAAGACACAGACTGCTGTATATACAGTATACACAGCTGTGTGATGTACAGCCTGTGTTGTATACACACACACACCTGTAGGAAGTATTGTTTATGCTGTACCCACACACCTGTGGGAAGTAGTCACAGTGAGAGGTTGTGTTAGCTTGAGCTCCGATTGTAGTAACATTATTATTGCAATAATGGAAGGATTAGTGAAGGAGTTGATGAATCTAGTTGGAACTCTGAGAGCAGAGATGTATTCCCTACGAGAGGAGGTACGACAGCTGAAACTTCGGGAAGAAACGAAGGAGGAGACCAATATTAACAAGACCTCGTCGTGGAAAGTCGTTAAGGACAGGGGTCTTAAGAAGACCTTGACAAGGCCGCCTACAGATGCCCTAAGGACAGCAAATTCATTTGCCGTGTTGGAGGACGAGTGCTGTGGTGAGCCTGCAGTCCACTCGGAACGAAAATCAGTGAGGAGCAGCGGAGCGCGGGCCCCTCAGGCTGCTCAGAAAGTTAAGGAGGTACCGAAGCGAATTTTGGTTGTGGGAGATTCCCAGGTGAGGTATTTAGACAGAACGTTTTGTGCCAGAGATAGGGGGAACAGATTAAGGGTTTGCTATCCGGGAGCTGTAATTGGTGATATTGTTGGAAACATGAATGATATTATGACGGGAAATGGGAACAAACCCATTATTTGTATTAGTGCAGGGGGTAATGATGTTGGACGAATTAGGAGTGAGGAACTAATACAAAGATTCAGGACAGCCATTGAAGTAGTTAGGAGCAAGGGAGGAATCCCGATCATATGTGGCATTCTTCCAAGAAAGGGAGTGGGAAATGAATGGATGTCGAGGGCACTTGGTGTCAATTGCCGGCTGGAAAGATATTGCAAATCAAATGCAATATCTTTCATAGACAACTGGGAACACTTCTATGGAAGAAATGAAATGTATGCTCGTGATGCGGTGCATCTATCGAGGGCTGGAGTTGTTGCTGTTGCAAACTCGTTGGAACCAGTGGTTAGAGGTGTTTGTTTGGGTTTAAACTGTTAGTAGATAGTGGTATGGGAATTGATTTGGAGGAAGGAGGTAATAAAAGTATGTGTTTGTGGGAGAAAGGAATTGGCAAAATGATCAGGGAAAGAAAAGGGCCTCAAAATAACAATTCACTTAGGGTATATTACACTAACAGTAGAAGTCTAAGAAATAAAATTAACGTGCAGACAAATGCTCTTGTCTGCAGAGAAAAAATAGATATTATTGCACTTACCGAAACGTGGATGAATGTAGAAAATAGAGAACTATTAGCTGAATATCAAATAAATGGATTTAAACTATTTCACACAGATCGATATATTAGACGAGGAGGGGGAGTAGCCATATATGTTAGGGACAATTTGAAATGTAGTCTCAAAGAGGGAATCAAAACTGAGCCACACACAGAAACTATTTGGATAGAATTAAACGAAAAAGCAAATAACATTATAATAGGAGTTATATATAGGCCACCAAATTTAGACAGAATGGAAGCAAAGCATCTATGGGATGAAATATCTGGAGCATCTAGATCTAACAGTATTTATGTTATGGGTGACTTTAATTTTAGTGGAATAAACTGGTTGAACAAAACAGGGAATAGTGAAGCAAAAGATTTTCTAGAATTAATTGACAATTGCTTTCTTACGCAACACACTAAGGAAGCAACGTGGGAAAATAATATTTTAGATTTAGTGTTAACTAACAGAGAAACAAATTAATGACATCGAAATAGGGAGTGAGCTAGGGAACAGTGATCACAAAGAAATCAGATTTAGCATAGAATGGAACAGACCTGTAGGAGAAAATTCTGTTAAAGTGCCAGATTTTTGAAAAGCTGATTTTAATAGCCTAAGAAATTTTTTGGGTCAAATAGATTGGAAAGTCTTGGGTATGGGGTGTGGGCCGGTCTTGGAGCGAGACATGAACCCAGCGATAGGTGACGTAAAAGGGGATTTCGATGTGGATTCAATATATAACTTATTTAAGAACATTCTAAACAAAGCACAGGAACGTAGTATACCATACAAATTGAATAGATCGATTACTAATGACCCAAAGTGGATAACAAAGAATTTGAAGAACCTTATAGGTAAAAAGAGAGCTTGGTACAAAAGGATTAAGAATGGGGAAGCCAGTTTAGAACAGGAATTCATACAACTGGTTAGAAATGTTAAAAAAAGATTAGGAAAGCAAAAAGAAACTATGAAGTTCGCATAGTAGGGCAAGCAAAGACAAATTCGTGTTCTGTGTTGTGTTGAAAGTTTGTTTTCACCTCATCCAAAACCATTGTAACATGTCACCTCACCCAAATGCAGGTATAAAAAAGTCAAAGCTGTTTAAACTCTGTTCAGTTATAGTTGTGTGTGTGTAAACTAAAGTCTTTGAAAATGTAATAAGTTTTACGAAACGCGCTCAAGTGTCGTGTCAGACTAGAAATAAAAATGAACTTTGGAGAATTGATTTTTCAGTTACCATCAACAGTGAAAAAGAATATAAGAAACATTGAGAAAATTCGTGTTAGAATTGTTAATCTTACTTTTTCGCTCATATTTAATAATATATATATATATATATATATATATATATATATATATATATATATATATATATATATATATATATATATATATATATATATATATGTGTGTGTGTGTGTATATCACGAAATAAACAAATATTTACTCCTTCTGAAGATGTATTAATATACGAAAGTACTTAAGGAAATTCCTGTTTCATTTTTCCTCCGTGGTCTGACATTGTCTCATATATATATACTGTATATATATAACAGTAACAACAGCAAACAACAATAACAACAGTAAATATGTCATCCAGGCCTCAGAAAGCCAAGACAGCCACCTATGGTTCCATAAACCTCTGCAGCCCAGTCTTCAAAAAATCCTAGGCTCCATCCCGACTTACAGGAGGAGCCCACCAAACTCTCTAATTCAAGTACACCAAATTCAAGTACAGTATCCGAGTACGACAAGCCATGCCAAATCCCCCAAAGAAAATAGAGGGTTGTCTGCAAGATAAAATAAAAGTAGGAGTTCTGCAATCAACCACAAGTCCAAATTGAACCCAATTCTAAAAAAGGCTGGGGCCATGAGGGAAGCAAAATCCCATACCCAAAGGAGGAATGGAAGGACAAACTGAGCTCAAGAGGTGCAAAGTGGGAAGAAGGAACCCTCTTGAAACAAGATGCATCTGAGGACATTAACATCATATGGATGAGAACTCAGGGAGGAGCAGCCAAGGAAGCAAGCACAAGCATTTTAGGATGATAGGGAATATAGTATCCCACAAACGAGCTGAAAACCCCCCAGAGAGAAAGAACCAAATACAGGTACCAGAAAAGGTTGAAGAGCACCTAGGGACCCACCCTGGGCTCCTCTCCATTCCCATGAGTGTTTAGATTGCCCTAAGCACCTGCAGCTCAAGGTGAATTATGAAATAAATTCCATACATGTGAAGCATGGAAGCACAAATGTGAAGCAAACAATAAACGTGAAAACAATACATAAGCAAATGGCCCCTACAGGACAGTACAAAAGATGGCTTCACTTACCTGGAAAAAACTGGGACCTGCTAAAGCTGGCAACACAAGGAGCTGCCCACACTTAAGGCCACTAGAGACAGGACTGAGCTCTGTTGACATGGAAAGCCAGAGTTCTCTGCTTGGGGGTTCACCCTAACTGCTAAGTGGATCATTTGCATTGTCGGTTGATGCTTTGTTTCTTTTTTCTTTCTTTCTGTGAACTTTGCATTTGTTTGTTTTACTTCGCTTACTTAATGGATGTTTCCTTGGTTAAGATTATCATAACACTCCCTGTAACAACACTCCCTCTGCTCTCTGAGCATCTGTGAAGGGAACAGGTTAGTTCTGTTCTCTGGTAGGCCATTAAGGACTCTTAAGGCTGATGTGACTCATATGAGGAGGTATCTGAGCGAGCTAGCTACATGGAGCCATTTGGCCCCCTCTGAGAAACTTTATATTCCCAACAGTGTCTCATATATTTAGATAATTCATCCAGCACCATTTTAATCCTTTGCTCATTTGTAAAGGTCATTTCTGGTTCTAGTCTTCCAGTATTTCCTTGAACCATAATAATTTGAGTTTACTTTACAATAGAGAACATCCGTTTCCTGTGTGCACACATGCAACATTTTGTGTATGAGACCCTCACATTCCTCTATACATGTCATTCTTCTTTAAACTTACTTCTTCGTAAATATGCCAAACAAATCCACTCAATGATGGCATGCTGCTCATGCTCTCAATAATTCTAATACTGCTTTCTGTTTACAGTTGATTGCCAGTTACACCAAGACAAGTTTATTTATAACTCTCCAAAAGCTAGTTTTTACTTCATCTCACAATCCATAAGTTCTTTAACTGACTCATGAATCATTCCGGATCTATAATTGACTGGCTTACCTGTAATTAGTTTTCAAAATCAATATTCCCATGGTCATTAACTTGGCTGTGAGATGCCACTGCTTGCAATCCAACATATATGTCACAACTCAGTCAATCAGGTATCCTTTGGTCATGTATATCAAATTTGCCTTTGAACACCATGGGAGATCAGATGGTTATGTCCATTGTATATAGAGGAAGAGTGTTGAAGTCTTGGTCCCTTAATGTTGATATAATTGACTTTTATCATACCTACTGCACTTCTGCTTTTCAATGGGGCTATTTTGCAATTCCTACCATGATTCTTGGTCTTGTGATGAGTTATTTCAGTCCCTTTAATATTTTCCAAGTATAAATTATTCTCTCTCTCACCTGTGTTCTAAGAGAATACAGATTTAGACATTTTAAATGTTCCCAAAATTTAGATGTTTTTCAAATGGATTTGGCCAGCAAAAAGATACCTGCACATTCTCCAGCTTTGAATGGGGATGTTAGTGTGCAACAATAATCCACCCTAGAGAGCATCTTAAAAAGTACCATCATTGGTCTGGCATCTTTTTTGAAAGGCTCTTGTTATCCAGCCTGTCATTCTTCTTGCAGTTGAGAAAGCTACTTTACTGTCTTTTTTAAACGTAAGGTCTTGTCTTTAATTGACCCCATGAACCTTTCCAGCTCTTTAATTGGCCCATGAATCAATCTTCAGATTACCTGAGCCCCTTCACTACATAAAGATCAGTACTTGCCAATCAGTGACTACAGGGAAGCAAGAGCTAGCTCTTTATGCCCCACCTCCTAGCCATTTATACCTGGTACACTAATTACCTCTCTGAACATTAATATTTTCATCATATTTCTGTTTAAATTTGTGGATGGAATTGGCTTCAACAACCACTTCCTTCAATGCATTTCACTTGTCGACCACATTTACAAAGAACAAGAACTACCTTACATCTCTGTATCAATTGCACGTCCAGCTTCCACCGATGTTTCGCTGTCCTACCTTTCTTACTTTAAACACGCTTCCTTTATCCACTTTATCTACTCCCTATGTACCAGAACAGCTTATGTATACACAGTACTGCTACACACAGTATATAGCAGGCATGTCAAACTAAAGGTTCTCAGAGACCATATGGGTCACATTTGTGTTGTCATGAGGTTCTTATCTGAAGTTTTTAAAACTTTAAATGACCAAATTACAGTACCCTTTGTGCAGGCTGCAAGTGTACTAGCAAAGGGCCGCATGTTTGACATGCCTGGTATACGGTATCCCCAAAGTAAATAAAGTTTACAAAAGAAATTATTTTCAAAAATAAAAGTCAAATATTCTTATTCAAAATGTGACTTTGAGAACAAAATATAGCATGGCCCAAGTTACTTTACCGTAATATTATTTTATCAATAGTATCATGGTATTTATATTACCATATGGTAATGCGTGTAAAAATTGTGGAAAATGAAAGTCTGCTAAACAGGAAAAAAAATATTTCTTGCACCATGAAATGTTAGTTACAAGAAGATGATCCATCATAAGCCCACAGGACATGTTTGTACCAGAAGTTGAGGCTAGCAAGCCATAATACATTAGAGCTCGGGTTAATATTCAAAATAATGGTAAGAAGCAACAAACTGAGCTGTTGATAAAATTCACCAAATGCTTGCTGCATACAAGAAGTCTAAAAAGCCCCCCATAAAAGGTCCACAGCAACAAGTCAAGCCATTAACCCCTACGGAGATTCATAATAGTAGACAGAACCATCGTCAAACTTTATCAAACTCTCCTAATAGATTTTAATTCTAACAAATCCTATAATAGGCTTGCAGTAACTACAGTAATCGATTTACAGAGCAACAAATTCTGCCACTTAATAGTTATGGATAATGAGCAGGAGCAACATTAAATTTAAGTTTATTAGTACCGATAAATGATTATGTACTGTTAATGAGAATCAAATTTAAATTACTTGAGTATTTACCAAAACTCTGTGTAATTGTTCATATACACGATGATAATAAATTATTGAAGGTAATATAGGCTACAGAACAACACTACAGAATTTGATATAAAGCAAATAAGTTATGATATAATATTTTCCAATAGAAATACCTGGGAGTGGTCAAATTATTTCTTAGAAAGTTTGTCTTCGTGGCCATTTGCATATCTGGAGAAAACTTTGTCTAAGGATGTCACATTTGCCCTAAAATTTGATCTGATACATTAATTTAAAAAAACCTGAAGTTTAAACCTAAATGCAGCTAAAATGTGCTTAATAAACTCACCAAAAAGTGAAACTATGATGTTAATATAACAGAGGCATTATAAACACATTAATGATAAAGATAAATACAACAACTAAAACGTTCCTCAAACTTAACAAGTCAAGACTAATGTCATATTACTGAAAACTAAAAGAAAGGAGCCGAGGTCTACCAGGAAAAAAAAAAAAAGGCCTCACTGAAAAAACTCAAACTGAGTTTTTTGTTATCAAGTATTAAGCTTACTGACTCAACCACAGGAAAAGCTTTGTGATATACTGCATTAAACAACCTACAGGTACAGTAACAAGATTCCAATACACATTAAAGTTGAGTTACAAGTATTTCCTAAATTTGATACAAGATTTTCACATGTAACATGGACTATTATCAACCATGATAATAAAGTTTCACGAGGCATAGGATAAGGCTGTTTTCACTGGACACTAGCCTTCTCAGAGACATGTAACCTCATTGCTGCAGTCGAAGAAACTCTTCAAATGCCTCTGCCACATCTCCTTCCAGTTCCTCCACTGCTGGTGACCATCTGAAATAATTACAAGTGTAATAGCATACAGATAATGGATGATGATAGACTGGTAAAGAGATTAAATTCAAGTGAATTTGAAGTTACGAGGAACAGAGAAAATCCGGGAAGGCAGGAAGACATGGCATACGCATAAACAGGGATTGAGCGAAGAACACAGAATATGGTAAGGAACAAGGTTGAGTGCAAGATGTTTGTAAAGATGGACGAATTTATTTTTGATACTGTGGATAACAATTTACGAGGAGTACTATACACCTTGTCTTATGAAGTGATGGGATGGGATGGTGCTGCGAATGAATGGCGAAGAACAGTGGTGTTTGTTTATTTGTGATGCAATATACAGTACAGTAATGATAAAATAAATTGGACGAGTGACACTGTGTTTGTCATTTTTAGTATAATGATCATTGCTGTAGGGTGAACTACCCTAACTGTGATGCTCTTGAGTATATTATACTTATATTATTAGTATATCTATACTAATAATATAAATGTTACTGATTAAATTTCTTTACAAATGGATAAAATACCTAGCCAAACACCCACACTGGGGTGGCCAAGCACTTTGGTGAGTACTGTAATTCTACCCATTTACAGAGTAGATTGTGGAATCATTTTATAGATAAGCATCTTCACATTCTTACCACAGGATTTTCTAAAATGTTAATAAAAGTACTTTTTTTTCCCAAATGCAGAGAGAACTTTTATGTGCAGACTTTACAGTGGGGGGTTGGATTTTTTGCATAAAGGCAGTGCAAAATATAGTGAAGGTGAAACTTTTTGAAGATGGGCAGTGTAGGATTTTGGGCAAGCCAGGTAGTAAAAGATAAGGGGGGTGGGATTTTTTGTAAACTAGACAGGACTATACATGTTGAATGTTTATCCAGGAAAATTATACTTACAAACTGATACTGCCTGGATTGTACCTGTATTTATCAAATAATTTGGAAAAATACTTAAAATGCCTTTCCAGACTAATCGTATATTGGAAGCGACTTGAATAACATTGAAGAATCTGTGCATTGCACACTTACCCAGAGTTAACAAAATCATCTGTGTCACTAGCAGAATCTTCTGGCTCATCCTCTACTCTCTGAATCACTCCACCGGGCCCATAGTAGACTGTTCCCATCTGAAATAGAGGAATATACATATGTTATTTCTTAAATGCTGTGACTAAATCACCGTGTTCTCATATGTATAACATACACCTCCCCATAAGATGCACTCTATTTTTCATTAAAAGTTTATGTTAGAAATTTTGATCACTTAATATCAACTACAAAACTTACAGGGATATTGGAATGTACAGGTGTACCAACGGGTGATTGTGTTGGTGATGGTGGCCCACGACCCCAATTAGCAGCTCTTAACTCTATGACAGACACCAGAAGAGAACGTGTCGAGGCTTTCACCGGAGCAGTCATGGCAACATCCTTCACATTGCACATTACCTGGTCCATTTCATTTCTGTTGCTAGCATCTATAATACTTCCTGTGAACTGAAAATAGGTTCATTTCACTTTCATGGAACTGAAATCCTAACAAAAAATGATTTTACATGGAGGTTTTCACTGCCTGTAATTCTTCTATCAATACAAAATATTAATTCTATTTAAATAGAAAGAAGGGAAGAAATACACAAGTAACAAAATTATTCTACAGCTTGTACGACGCCTGTGAAGGTCCCAGAAGACATGACATTTTATTTGTTCAACAATAACTCCAATGAACCTTCAAGGATTCAAAACTAGGCTGCTAAGTTCAAATGCTTGAGGGATCATTGAAGTTATTGTTGAAAAAACGGATGCTTGGGGACCATTCAAATATTAACCTGCTTGATGGGGTTCTGGGAGTTCTTCTACTCCGCAAGCCCGGCCCAAGGCCAGGCTCGACTTGTGAGAGTTTGGTCCACCAGGCTGTTGCTTGGAGCGGCCCACAGGCCCACATACCCACCACAGCCTGGTTGGTCCGGCACTTCTCTTAGAAAACAGCCCAGTTTTCTCTTGATGTCCACGGTTGTTCCGGCAATATTTCTTATAGTCGCTGGGAGGACGTTGAACAACCGCGGCCCTCTGATGTTTATACAGTGTTCTCTGATTGTGCCTATGGCACCTCTGCTCTTCACTGGTTCAATCTTGCATTTTCTTGCATGTGTGTATTATATATAATCAGATATATAGTTCAGGAAGAAAAGTGCATTTAAAGAAATTTTCAATTGGATCTTATAGCACACACATTACTCAAGGATATACCTTGTGTCAACATTTCCTGAGGTTGGTTTCAAGAATATTTTCTATATTTTAAAGCGCTGTTGCTAATAATCAACTTACATCAACATGTTAGCTTACACTAATAGGCTAATGGTGCAAGCTAGCAAACCTGTAGCCATTTATCATATTCCCTCTGGAAGGCCTTTACTTTTGCTCCAATAATATACATCACATTTGTCGCCAGAATCTTTGAGCCTTGGAACTGACACTGGCAGCGTTTCTCTAATTGTGTTTAAAGTAGCCCAAATTTTTCAAATAACTTTTTCTTCTTTCTGTGATATCTCTCACTACACAATATAGTCACCATGTGCACAGACCTGATGATTTCATACAAAGATAATAAGTAAAAGATTTCTGTATAAATTCTAGCTTGAATTTTGGTATCTCACCTGCTATGACAGGAGAAGAATATAGAATAATATTCTTTATACAAGAGCACACTGTAATGAACAGGATACATTTTGATCATTGCCAATCAAGAGTGGTGTTTCCATAATACTGGGAGAGCATATATCAGGATACAGTCGTGCAATGAATGAATGCTATAACTATATATGTGTGTGTGTGTGGTGTGTGTGTATATTATATATATATATATATATATATATATATATATATATATCACTAGAACTCTTTGACCCGGCCAGGATCATTGGTGCGGTGGTCACGGTACTGTGTACGTTTAGGGGTGATCCTGGACGGCATGGGTTCGAATCCTGGCCGGGTCAAAGAGTTCTTAGTAATATATGGCTTGCGCGTTCATGCAGCTTTCTCACACACACACACATACATACATACATACATATACATACATATTATATATATATATTATAATATATATATTATATATATATATATATAAATTTTAGTGGATTGAGACTCAAAATTGGGGACTTAAAGAGGCTGTTCAGATACACAAGTGTTTATATACTTGGTGTTCTTATAACAGGGACTCCCTATAATACTAATATATTCCAGACGACGAGTCACAATAACGTGGCTGAAAATATGAAGACTGCACACACAGCTGATGAGGAGGAGGAGACGACAACATTTCAGTCCGGACCAAAAATTTATCATTTCTAATTCTAAACTATATTATATAAAATTTTAAAATTACCTTTAAACCTGTGCGACACATTTAAGATTGGAGTCTGTTGGTTGAGAGAGCAAGGTCGTGAGAAGTTGACAGAGTGCTCCTCGAAGAATATCTAGCGTTTGGTCAGTTGGTGTAATTAGCTGCGTGAAAAGCTCTGCGAGGAATAGCGTAAAACCACACACTCGTGCTGGCTCCGAATGCAAGTAAACATCTTTTACGTTGAATTCTTCCTGGCATCTAAAATGAAAGAAGTAATTTAAAGACGTTCATAAATTGTGGCATAACAGAAAGGCTCAATTAAAAAACTAAATGGCTAATGATAAACTAATTTTACAATCATCATCCTAGCTTCCAACTTTCATGGATAGATGCATTTGCCTGGGAAAGAGAAGAAAATAAAACAAAAAATGGAGAAAAATTATTATTACATCCCAGCCAGGGTCAGGGTCCACTGAAGACACAGCTCATGCACCAGGCTAATGTTGATATTAAGCCCTTCCGTGACATGCAACTTAGCAATTGTTATTATGAAGTACAGGGAATAGGTAGCTTACTGAAAACCTATCATGCTCCCTCCGAAAGATTACTCACTATAATACAAAAGTTTACCACAAAACACATTACTCTAATTTGTCTTATCTAAAGTGGTGGATGAACCTTTGTTGCTCGATTTTAATTCTTTTTATGTAATTTAAGTTGATCATTGAAGTACGAAGAGCACTGAAGTAGATTATGAGTCACAATGTGGCTGAAGACATGATAACCAAGCAAATATGCGACAGCCAGAAAAATGATAGGATGGATTACGAGAACTTTCAAATCCAGGATCACATCACAATGCTTGTACTCTTCAAGTCACTTGTGCTGTCCCGTCTTGAGTACTGTTCAGTACTCGCTTCCCCCTTCAGAGCAGGAGAGATTGCTGAAATAGAGGGAATACAGAGAACATATACAGCACGTATAGACGCGATAAAGCACCTAAATTATTGGGATCGTCTCAAAGCTCTCCAAATGTACTCACTAGAAAGAAGACGAGAGAGATATCAAATAATATACACCTGGAAGATACTGGAGGGCCAGGTCCCAAATCTACACAGTAAAATAACAACGTACTGGAGTGAACGATATGGAAGAAAATGCAGAATAGAACCAGTGAAGAGCAGGGGTGCCATAGGCACAATCAGAGAACACTGTATAAACATCAGAGGTCCACGGTGTTCAACGTCCTCCCAGCAAGCTAAGAAATATTGCGGAACAACCGTGGACATCTTCAAGAGGAAACTAGATTTATTCCTCCAAGGAGTTCCGGACCAGCCGGGCTGTGGTGGGTATGTGGGCCTGCGGGCCGCTCCAAGCAACAGCCTAGTGGACCAAACTCTCACAAGTCAAGCCTGGCCTCGGGCCGGGCTTGGGGAGTAGAAGAACTCCCAGAACCCCATCAACCAGGTTAAACCAGGTTGACCAGTACAGGATATGACATGATGACCAAATCAGAAAATTTTCTGATGTGTGGTTGTGTCATCACAGTAGCAACATACAAAATGTTGTAGACTGGAGGCTTTTTTTTGTTATCTTATGTCTAGGAGGCTTTACAAATGGTATAATCTACCCTGTAAGTGATCAAGACAACTGTTAATTCCATGGAGATATGCAGAAATTTGTTAGTGTCATTCAGTTTTATATACTCCTCTGAAGATGCTCCCATAACAATTCAAATTTATGTTAATGTGGAAATACAATCTAAGTTAGTTTTGTACAAAAAAATAACGATTTTGTTCTCTTTTTTATATGCATTGTAAGAAATTCGTGCCATTCAAATCTCCACATCATTCATATTGAGGTCATCTCCATATGATCCAAACAAGCAAGCTTAAAGCATTTTTTGTTTTAACGCGACAAAATTTAATTTAAAATACATTATGTGCCCACACATTTTTGTCGGAAAATTGAGAGGAAATAATTACATATAATGTCCTAGTTTGTAGGTAGTGTGTAACATTTTACACACCTTATTTACATTACAAGGCATGAACTACTGTAAAGCATTTCCAGCAGCTGACATTTACTTCTTACATGCATCTAAAGATGATCAATGTCTTCAATGAATTTGATTCTTAAAGTTGTTATTAGTCATGTCCTTTCACAAGTCTGTAGTTCAGTCATTTATGTTTGATGTGAGACTTAAAACAGCAAGAGGAGTATGCAGCCCAAAGGCCAGAGATCTCTACTGTAAATGTGCTTGACTTACCAAATTACTTGAATTAAAATACAAGATCTTCCATCTTCTGGCAATATAATTATAATATTACTGTTCAATATTCAATATAATTGAATTATTATAATTGCCTCTATTTTTAATCTCAATATAAGGATGAAGGTAGGCATACACAATATTGCTATAATTATGGGATTACATTTAACGTAAATCTATACTCTTCAGTCGAGTTACCATTTTTAAATATGCTAATAAACACAGATCATACAGTATAACATCTTCAAAACAACATGAACGTCCACTGACCTCTGTAGCAAGACACTCTTGAAGGTCGGTCCATTGTAGGCTTGCGTAACATTTTTAGAGAGATGCTGGCACAATCTAGCACCGCTATATCTAAAGTTCACCTCACCCACACCCTGTTGATACAAGATCAAATACAGTTACATATTAGTTATACAAAATTAAAGAAAATACTATAAGGTAAACACTACAGTACATCACACCATATATTGAACTATAATGCAATATATGTGCACTTGTGCATGCAAGTGTACACACATTCATAACATCAAATGACAATAGTACTGGGAAGAAGGGACACCATGAGCATAGCTCCCATCATTTAACTACACTTAAGTAATTTAAGTAATTACACACAAAAGTGTATTGCTGATCAATTCAAAAATAGATTACAACCCAGAAAATCCTGGAATAAGAAAAAGCGGTTAGTAAGTTGACCAAACCACACACTAGAAATTGAAGAGACGACGACATTTCAGTCCAGGATGGACCAAAACGTCAGAACATTTTTTTTCACTGTCGAGAGACGTTGAAAAATTAACTCTCAAAAGTTCATTTTCACACTATATTTATAGTTTGACGCCTAGGGAAGTGTTTCGCAAGGCATTCCGGTTAGTAAGTTATTTCAAGACAAGCCTGGCTTCAGGCTGGGCTAGAGGAGTAGAACTCTCAGAACAAATTCAGATAAACTCTAGGTAAATCAAATAGATAATTAGTATACATTTCAGGGGATGGGGATAAGTAAGAGAGAAGAGACAAATTCATAACTACCTACCAGATACTGTATGTCGATGCAATATTTTCCATGTATACGAGTAGAGGCAATTGGTCTGATGCAATATTTTCCATGTATACGAGTAGAGGCAATTGGTCTATCAGGCATTTCTATACATACACAGCTTCACATACTCCTTTACACTGCTGCCACCATTGACATGCACAGGATATTAAAAGGGGCAGGGGGATCAGTGAGTAATTAAACACAACTGACACCTTGCAAGCATGACATGTTAGGAATACTAGAGACTGGTGACTGCAGGTTGACTCAAGTATCACACATATATTTTAGTTCTTACCAGTATTTTGACTGTAAGCTTTATTTACATAATTGTGGTTTTGGCCAACTACTGTCACAAAATAAAGATGTACATTATTACTCATCTAAAGCAGAGCTTATAAACAGCTGACCAGGGAATGATTGCCCTCATGCTGAAACATACCTGCTCAAATATTACAGTGATGAGCTCTTTCATGAGGAAAGCATCTTGCACCTGCCACGTGAATATTGTTGTCAAATGTCGGGCAATTTGATCAAATCTGAAACAAATGAACAATATTTCTTCTCACATAAGTAAACTTTAAACTTTATTACATACCAGCATTACAAATATCACTATATATCCCTGTACCACTTTTTTTTCTTAAGGTCTCAACTTCATTTTCCATATTTTCAAAGCACTGCATAATTTCTCCATTCTCATCTAAATATAACCTACATACTCTATCAATTCATTTATATTAATAAGGTGAACAAACCCAGAAATTAAACACTGTAATTAATTTGTTCCTACTGAAACTAGGTTCAATTGCCATTGAATTTTGCAATAATATCCACCAATCTTCTTCAAGAAGTGCTGGACCAACCGGGCTGTGGTGGATATGTGGGCCTGCGGGCCGTTCCAAGCAACAGCCTGTTGGACCAAACTCTCAAGTCAAGCCTGGCCACGGGCTGGGCTTGGGGAGTAGAAGAACTCCCAGAACGCCATCAAGCAGGTATCCAGCAGGTAATCTATTCAAATGGTCTCTCCACTCTACTCCACAGATGATGTCTATACTCTCTGCAAATGTTGCACTTTTCTTTTTCTTCAACAAATACAGTACTTGTATTTTTAATTTTCCTGTGAATTTAGGGTGGGGCCTTTTTAGGAACTGACCTCGGTTAACACATTCTGGGTCAGCTTGAAGGGTTATCTAATTACATTAATTTAAACACACAAAAGCACAATGGATTCAGGAACAATATTGTGGTGTAAATGGTACATAAGTGCAACATCAACCACAAGAAAATTTGTCAATCACCGGTAAAAACCAGACTAGCTGCAAGAACAAAAATGAGTTACAAGAAAGTAACATCAAAGGAATTATAAATGTTGAGGTTGTATGACAGAATCAAACTCGAATCCCTGAACTCACCCGATATACACATCAATTTAGGATTCCATCGTATAGCCTCAATACTTATTCATAGATTCATCACGTTCTTGTCATTTCATTATGAGGAATAATAATACTCACCTGTTAGGTTTTATAGTGAGCTGTACAACCAAGTTGTTTACTTGTAGAACAACTGGGTGGCATGTGTAGTGAAATTGTGGCTGGGGAACTACTGGATTTGTCACCTAGAAGAAAATAATGTAAACATTAATTACTATGGTGAAACACTCCTTTCTGAGCATGACTCGCTAGATGATTTCACTGCCAGGTCCAATATGATCCAACCAGGACTTTTTTTTTTTTTACGTGACTGCCAAGGAGCCGAACTTCCTTACCTGGTGGGAAAACCGAACACAGGCACAAAATAGGATCAGGAAAACTCAACCCAACCACCAAACTACATAAAAGGGCAAGGATTAATATGCAAAAGCCACTGGCCTGTCATTATTTGGTTACTTATTCATGAGAGCAGGGTACTGCTAAAGGGAGAAACAGCTTTCCTTCTTAGAGAGGAGCATTTCATCTACACTCAAAGTTTGTGTTTAAATTCAAGATAATTATTACCTGATGATGGTGGTGCATGTTCTGTGCTGGGTTTGGGATCTGGATTTGATGCTGAGCAGGGGGCTGAACAAATGTTCGTGGGACAAATTCTGGGGCATCAGCCGAGAGTAAGAATGTTTTCTTGGCTTTTGCTTCTTGAGATTCTGCAAGAAAACACCTTGATAATATTATAAATATTGCTGATGCACATTTATAAAAAGACAGCACACTACTGGTCAATGAGAGAATGACACTTTTCTAGCTCCGCTGTCCTCTTTAAATCGACACTTGGGATGTTTTACTATTAAATTTTTTTTAGATGCATTGAAGCAATCACAAAAAAACTGAGGTCACAAAGTGCTAGGTGGGGGCCACAGATGGAGCTCTGTTGCTAAACTTTGCAGTATAAATGATTTAGACATGACTGAACAGAAACAATTTCAAATTTGGAAATGAACATAAATACAATTCAGAAGACTCAATAATCACTAGAATACAATTTAGATAGCCCACTGAAATGGACAAAAAGTTTGGCAGATGTATAATTCTGAGTAGGCTAAGAATGATAGCAATGATGAATGATGAAAATTTTAAAATTTTAAGAGCCACATTATAAAGTAATGATAATAGTTACTAAATATCAGCTGACAATGAAATTACCAAGCCTAAATGTGGAAAAGGTCTGGGAGTCAGGATCTGTTGATCCTTAACCACTCAAAAATAAATTTACAGTACAGTACTATATCAATATTCTAAACAAGGTATACTGGATATTGAAATTCATACCTAGAAACATTTTTCATAAGAGTTAAATGTTATACTTTAACTTCATCTGCCCTTGTTTGACTACACTGATAATGAAGTTCAGTTAAAAATAGTTCAGTTTGATGACTATACCACAAAATGAAAATAAATTCTCTTGGATGTGTACAAAGAATGATGATAATGTTAATCCCAGGTAATATAAACCTCCAATATAAAGAGAAAATGTTTAGGTGCCTAATTTACATTCTTACAAATGTAAAGGGTAATAGGACATTTTTTAAATATACAGTAATTGCCAAGTGAATGAAGAGTATAACACAGGGGAAAACCAATAAGGTAAAATATTTCAACAAAATATATGTAGAATATGAAAAATGTATACAAATTGGAAAAACTTAGATTTAGAAAAGGCCTGGTTAAATAATGGTTTAAAAATAGAGCTGTTGACTTACTGAACAAATCACCAGGTAACAGCAGATGTGAAATCATTGTTATGTTTCAAGATTAGATTAGACTCGTATTGTATTACACTATATTGTATTGTATACAGTATAAGTTTGGTTGGGTATAAATAGGAGCTGCCTCATATGGGTAAATAAGCTTACTACAGTTTCCTATACTCTTATGTTCAACTTGGTGGCCTCACCTTCACTCTGGTCTTACATTGCTTCAATGGTTTCATCAGAATCTATGTACAATTCAACAATTGCACATTTATTATGTTACCTGATAAACTGTTCCATAAATCTACAACCCTGCTTTCAAACCAGTATTTACCCATTTTTTTTATTAATCTAAGCTTATTCAATTTAGCTCCATTGTTTCACATTCTATCTTTTGTGTTCATACATTTAGCACTTTATTAATTCCTCTTACATCTTTCCTAATTCTGGGGATTAACTTTATCATCCTTGTATACACATTCAAGTGAAGTCCATTCTTTAGTATGGCAACCAAAACTGAAATGTATATCTAAATGGGACCAAATAAGATCACAATAGAGAATAACAATGTCTTATTGCTAAGGCTTCTAGATATTAATAAATGTATGCTACCGAACAACCATGGACATCTTCAAGAGAAAACTGGACTGTTTTCAGAGACGTTCCGGATCAGCTGGGCTGTGGTGGGTATGTGGGTCTGCGGGCCGCTCCAAGCAACAGCCTGGTGGACCAAACTCTCACACGTCGAGCCTGGCCTCAGGCCGGGCTTGGGGAGTAGAAGAACTCCCAGAACCCCATCAACCAGGTATCAACCTTATTTTAAGTATTTGTTCATGGATTTTTTGGCTTAAGACCACTACTAATCATGACCCCCCCCCCCAAAGATATTTTTCACGTTTAGATTTAGCAATTCCAACATGTCTGACACGTCAGGCACGCAGCCTGACTCATACGTCAGGCTGCGAGCAGCCGCGTCCAACAGCCTGGTTGATCAGTCCAGCAACCAGGAGGCCTGGTCGACGACCGGGACGCAGGGACGCTAAGCCCCGGAAGCACCTCAAGGTAACCTCAAGGTAAGGTGTCCTATTTGCTAAGTATAATCGAGACTCTAAAACCAGAACCCTACATTTGTCAGCATTAAACTGTATCTGCCAATCATCAATCAATTTTTAAAGCCATTAAATCATCAAGTGCCAACATAGTAGTCTTACAAATATAGGGTGAAAATATTTTGGGATCTGCAAATTTGTAAATGTTGATGTTCAATCCTGCGTTTATACTATTTATATTTTATGGTAAAGCAATGGGTTTTCCACCCAGACTTAACTCCACTTCTTGGGGCGTGTCCAAGGAATCAAGATTCTTTTCTATGAAATAAGGGAATAATAATTGTGGGGCATGTCCAAAGAATCAGAAATCTTTTCTATTACATAAGCAAATATAACTTTGGAAAGATTCAAGATTTTTTCTATGAAATAAGCAAATAATAAATGTGGGGCGTGTCCAAGAAACCAAAACTCTTCCAAGGTGGAAGTGAGAACATAGTGAAAGGTACAGCTTTAGTATGAAGGTGAAGCCACAATGAAAGTGAAGCCACATAATGAAAGTAAAGCCGCATAATGAAGGTGAAGCCATAGAATGAAGGTGAAGCCACAGAATGAAAGTGAAGCCATAGAATGAAGGTGAGGCCACATAATGAAAGTTATCAAAAAGAGAATGAAGGTGAGGCCACAGAGTGCGTGTCTCACCTGCCACAGCGGTGATGCTCTGTGTCTGGAGTGGCGTGTGAGCCCCAAGCTGTTGCTGCGGTGGCTGCGGCGGCGGCGGCCCTTCAGGAGGTGCATGCGGCCGCCGCAAGTCTCCCCTTTCATGGTCCTCGCCCGCCGCCACGCCTCGCCCCCGGCCGCGTCCCCGACCTCCTCCAGCCTCCATGGCAACACGTGCAACACTGCACCGCCTTACACCTGCAATACCCTAGTGATCTTGGCAGCGAGGCGGCCGAGCTTGGGGGGCCTCTGCGGCATGGAGCTCCCTCCTCAAGACTTCACCACTCGATTTTTCTCCTCTCTATAATGCACTGAAGCGTTATCCGGGAGCAGGCAATGTTTGGGGAGTGTGCTGAAGTTGAAGTAATGTATTACTCGCTTCGGGAAATATCTACAGCACGATAACTCGATTTTTTTTGTATTTTCGGGTCGTTGAGGCGAAGTTAGAAGCCGCGATGGAAACAGAACTCCGGCGTTATTCTCACCAGGAGTTCAGCTTTCTCTGCCCTTATGCTTCTCCATACTCATACGCGCTTCTTAATTAAAAACTAAAAGCAAAAATTACATGAACTTTTTTCTCTGCTTATAGATAAGGTTTATATAAAGGTTTAGCTTGATAATAAAGTGGGAGGTTATTGTGCCCGTGAAAATCGCGAGGTAAACAAACATGGAGCTCCTGAGGGAGGCCCGCAGCGTCGTCGACTTCGCCACCTATGTGAGTCCTCGTCCACTCTCGCAGCTGGGTTCATGTGTGGTTCCTACCCCACTGCTGGTCGTTAAAGAAGTGTTGAGGTTTGCGTTGTTGTTATTGTTATAGATTCAGTTACTGGGAATAAAAAGTTCCAAGAAGCACGGGCTATGGTGAGCCCGTAGTGGACTTACCTGGCACAGGAGCCGGGCTGTAACTGGAGGTTTGCGATTGTCGGGTCGTGATATTGCTGAAAGGCTTCCTTCATCAACTAAGCCTTCTCAGATTGTTGTGGCGCATAATTGATAATTACCTTTCCTTACCTTTCTCCTGAGAAACGCATTTGTACCTTAGTATCAAAGGGAAGTTGATAGACTTTTAAGTTTTTCGTTTGACCTTAGGGCGGGGAGAGGTATATCTGATTCTTTTGCGGTTTTTACTTTGTACAGTGTTACTGGAAAATATTGTAGTTGAAATGCGTATTGCCGAGACCTATCAGGGACACTAAAAATGGTTTGACACGTTTCCCTGAGAGTATCTTTCCCCTATAGTCATTGTATTCCCTGTACTCTTTGCACCAATTTTTTAACATTGTATCTTTTGTTTATAATTATTCTGAAATGTTATTTTTTCTTCTTAATCCTTAACTTCTTATTGTTATTTGTTCACATTTTAAACAATTTGTTCATAAACAAAAACATGTATTTAACTATTTGTTTATATTCCATATATATTTATTTATTTACTATTTTTTTCAGTATCCACTTCTGAATAAAGCAACAACAGACAATGACACACCAATACCAGGATACATCTTTGAAGAGATCATCAGTATCCTTTTGAATGTTATATGTAAGGTTTTGAGTTTAGAAGAGTACAGTGGTCTATTTCCTCGGCTCACAACCGAAGGACCCATTATCCTCAGCTCACAACCGAAGGACCCATTATCCTCAGCTCACAACCGAAGGACCCATTATCCTCAGCTCACAACCGAAGGACCCATTTTCCTCAGCTCACAACCGAAGGACCCATGTTTAATTCATGGGCAGGACAAAACGGTTTTCTTTTAACCGATTCCTCTATTCATCTAGCAGTAAAATCGGTAATCAGGAGTGGGTTGCGTTTTCTGTTAAATCAGTAGTTGGCCTAGGGAACGTTGCTGAACTTAAATACTGGCTTCCTATTCCTGACAATTGAATTATAAACTGTTATATAATTTATAAAAAATATAAATAATAATACTTTTACTGTACATTAGATAAAAAAATGCTTCTTTCTGATAAGACACTTGGTTGCAACTTGAGCCAAGTGTCCCCAGGGTACAGCAACATTTAGCCTGGGTCAGTGCAATCTTCACTTCCCTGATGAGGCAGGAGTCTTTTTAAAATCACCCCCCATTAGATCTTAATGACCATCAGAGGGTATATTGCTCTGCAAAGCCTAGTACCAGCCTTATCTCATGAAGTACAAGACAAAGTGACAAAATACAGAGGTCACAACAGTATTAGTACAGTACTAGATTTGAGAGCATTGAAGTTACCTCTGCAATAGTTATGGGAACTAAACTTCAGACCCTAGAGGAGAGTAGAGGGGTTACAATCAATATGTACGAGATGCTAAGAGGGAACAGGCTGTCTTGTCTTTAGAGAAATAGGGTGAGGACGTCAGTGGAAACTAAATTGAATAGTCATAGAACTGTAAAGATTTGAAATACTTGTACCATGTATGGGAGGTTGGCAAGTGGAATGCATTAAAATTGGAGGTTGTCGAAGCCCCTTCCCTCAACCATTTTAAAACAAATATAACTTGCTCACCTAATAGATTTATAATTTCAACAATACTTGGATTCTACTAGCTTGTTGTTGAACTGCTTGTTGACTGCCTGGTTGTTATCACTTCCCACCAACAGTAACCACTGCTATATGAAAAGAGGACACCTAGTTATCCCCCTTCACTTTCATCTTTTTCGCCCCTGAAAGACANGTAGTAAGGGGATATAGGAGAGAAATCGTCGAATTACTGACACAACTTTCCTGATCCTGCAACTTTTTATTTGATCAAAATGATACTTAATGTTTGTTGCTTCAGCTGTCGCCAAGGCTGCTGGGCTTGCTGCGCCGCCAGCCCTCCATCATTGATTAATTGATTGATTGATTGATGATTAAGATTAAGCTACCTAAGTGGTGGCACAGGCATGAATAGCCCGTAAAGCCCTCTATGTCTGTAACATTTGTTATGTAGTCCTCGGTAGAGAAATGGGTGCGGTGGCACAGTGGTCTGCGTCCTCAACCCACAATTAAGGATAAGGGGTTTGACTCTAGGGACAAAAATTGTTGGGCGCGTTTCCTTTCACCTGATGGCTCTGTTCACCTAGCACCTAGGAATAGGTATCCGGGGGGTTAGACAACTGTTGTGGGTTGCTTCCTGGAAAAGATCAATGGCTGACTTAGAGGGATCTAGGTAAGCCTAAGTACAGACTTCCTGTCCACCA
>WNGS01005641.1:3413021-3417152 GCA_020271785.1 Procambarus virginalis
AGACATAGAGGGCTTTACGGGCTATTCATGCCTGTGCCACCACTTAGGTAGCTTAATCTTAATCATCAATCAATCAATCAATTAATCAATGATGGAGGGCTGGCGGCGCAGCAAGCCCAGCAGCCTTGGCGACAGCTGAAGCAACAAACATTAAGTATCATTTTGATCAAATAAAAAGTTGCAGGATCAGGAAAGTTTGTGTCAGTAATTCGACGATTTCTCTCCTATCTCCCCTTACTACTTTCACTTTCCCCCTTTCTCTCCTTTTGTTTGTCACTCTCATATTATCAACGTCATTTCAACACGGGTAATATTATTATATATTATTATACACGCCCAATTTCATAAACAAATAAAAATGAATAAAGTCTCCATACTCAGGCAAGAGGCTTCAGGTACTACCACAATAACAGATAATTTTGTTTGTATTTTGTTACAAACTTTAATTTATATTTTAGAAAATGATTCCAGAAGTTATGTGAACGTTAGGCCAATACTTGACGGGTAGGTGGGTCGTGCGGACGGAGAGGCGGGTCGTGTGGACGGGTAGGCGGGTCGTGTGGACGGAGAGGCGGGTCGTGCGGACGGAGAGGCGGGTCGTGCGGACGGAGAGGCGGGTCGTGCGGACGGAGAGGTGGGTCGTGTGGACGGGTAGGCGGGTCGTACAGTAATGAATGAGCATGTAATGACCAACATGTAGTTGCTGCTCCCTCGCTGTCTGCTTGCGAATTATATACCTATAATAATACACATATATATATATATATACTACTACTACTACTACTACTAATAATAATAATAATAATAACAAAAGATAAAACCCCACACTTATGTATTTGTGAAATTTATGTAAAGAATTACACCATGGGAGCCGGTCGGCCGAGCGGACAGCACACTGGACTTGTGATCCTGTGGTCCTGGGTTCGATCCCAGGCGCCGGCGAGAAACAATGGGCAAAGTTTCTTTCACCCTATGCCCCTGTTACCTAGCAGTAAAATAGGTACCTGGGTGTTAGTCAGCTGTCACGGGCTGCTTCCTGGGGGTGGAGGCCTGGTCGAGGACCGGGCCGCGGGGACACTAAAGCCCCGAAATCATCTCAAGATAACCTCAAGAAGAAGTCTTTCGCACTGTCCTGAGTGCTTTGTCAAGGTCTTAAGTGTATGGTCAGTACGAGAATTACACTTCAACGACTAATCGTGCAACGATTAGTCGTTGCGGTGTAAGTCGTTGAGATGTAAGTCCTTGAGGCGTGATTCTCGTCCTGACCACACACTCAGACCTTGACAAAGCACTCAGGAGAGTGCGAAAGATTTTATGTAATTCTTTACATATATTTCACAAATGCATAAATGTGTGGTTTTATCCTGTTATTATGTCTGTGAGAAGACATTCCCGTTACTTAATAATAATAATAATAATAATAATAATAATAATAATAATAATAATAATAATATAATAAGACATTGCAAATTACATACATGCCCTTCAATGATATACATTACAAATTATATACATAGCCAATAGTATACATAATCAACAATAAATATATAACCACTAGTACACATATCTTCAACTATAACATAACCAAGGATATTCATAACCTTCCGTAATATACCCGACCTTCACTGTATACATGAACAAATATATTTTAAAAATAGTAAATATATCGATCCAAGAGAGACGTAAAACTCAATGTTCCGAGACAGGAAAGTCAGACGACACGGTGTAATCATCAATTCGTGAACCTATAACTTTCGGGGTTATGAATTTTTTCGTCTAAATTTGCCAGGGCCCACATTGACAATTGTTTTTACAGTAAGTTATTCTCCCACACTTAAATCAAAATACATCAATTGATCAGCGTATGTCATTCTTACGCGATAATAAATATAAGACAAACTGGTGAAAAAATTTAGATTTGTTGTTTGAGTTTGAGAGTATACAATTTTATACAAATTATTATTTTTTTAATTCGTTGTTTTTCATGTTACGATGTTGTCCCCTTGGGAAAAGTTGGTGCATTTTCCATGAAGATTATGGAGAAAACATATTATAAAGCTTGGAGTAAGTTTGAAATTTTCTGATCCCGATTCCTTAAAGGAAAGGAAGCTATACTTTGGGCCTCGCTAACTCTTACTGGGAGCTATCCCGCGTTAAACGCTATTTATAATTAATTAGGCCCAAATGTAACAAAGGTGAATCAATATTTACACAATAACTTTAATACGGCCACCATAACAAAGTGGGATCAACGCACCTGGTCTCCGGCGTCCCACCTACCCTGTCCGGTAATACCCTCCCTACATCCAGGTCCTTGTCCACTGTCGCCACCCCTGTGTGGCTGGACGCACCACGCCCCAACTCACTACGCCACAGTCCAACGTAACACAATGAGGTAAACGAGCCACAATCACACTAATACTGTTTTGCAGGACACGGCACACTAGTTACCATAAATAAAAGGTCTACAGTGATGCATATCCTGTCCTTGTTGGCCCCCCCTGACCTTGACGACAATATCTCACCTGTTGGAGCCGGTGCCCGTACGAGAGAATGCGCCTCGTATTCAAGGTAGTACACAGCAGTTGTTGGGTGTCGTTACATTATATATAGAATAGAGATAGAGATAGATATAGAGAGAAGATAGAGAGTATCTGTATAGAGATAGATAGAGATAGCTAGGAGGGAGATAGAGTAGAGAAGAGTAGTAGATTTATATACATCATAGATATATTACATAGATATACACAGATAGAGATACCCTATATAGAAGTCTATAGCACAGTGTATATATATATACTATTATATTATTTTATATTAGATAGTTCTCTAGCTCTATCTCTTTCTATCCTATCCTATATTACTCTTCCTCTCTTGTCCGTTACCTAGTGTCGTCCTTAGTAGCCCAGAACTCCCACTCAGCCTACTACGACCTAGCCCCATTTGCCTCATAGGCCGTTTTTCATGAATTACTATATATTTTCTCGCATTTTTTTTCTTTATGAAAATGATACAAGCTACCCCTTCCATTATGATAGCGGTCAATTTTTTTTATTGGATTTAAAATAATGCTAGTATATATTGATCGAACCTAACCACAACCCTACCTAACCTAACCTACCTACGTACTTTATAGGGATTCGTTGTGGTTCGGATAGCCGAAACAAGGTTTAGGTATCTTTAGGTTGGAGGTAGGTAGGTAGTCAAAAAACAATTAATCATGGAAAACTTACTTTGGCCGATAAGGCAAGCATTAGGACCCTTTAGGCCTATTAGGATGAGAAAGGGTTGGACGGGGTTCGTCGCTGGGGCACTACGGCGGAATCGTACCGATATTGCTACTAGTGAATATATATATATATATATTATATATATTGATATATGAGAGAGAGAGAGGTTGATGCACAAGACAGCACATCTACAGGACCACACACAACAACAAGCAGTATCTTTCTTCCATTCCTGGAGAAAAACAAGGGAAATTTGCAAGTTTTAGTCAAAACTCTCAAGTATTAAAGATAATGAAGTTCGTGGCTTACGCAGTGGCGGACGAGGAGCTTGGCACATGCTGGAGCAGTAGGCAGTGATTCCCAGTCCACCGGCTCCTATTCCCTGGCCAACTCGGTCCCTAAGTTGAGCAACTTCCCAAAGGTCGCCTATGCACAAAATTATCTTGACGTACTCCTGGGTACCGCGTCTATGACTGGAGTGAAACTGTACCGAGCTACATAAGGGCGTGGAGCAAAGTTTCCCGAGTCACAAGGCGTTGAGTAATCATATTCTTAGATACCTAAGGCGTTATTTTCCATATTGTTCAAAAGTCTCTAACATTAAAATTAGAACATTTGTTCTTCGCCACCCACCAAACTACGACAATAAATATTAAAAAAAAACCTTCTGAGCACATTTAAAGTGAATATTGCCGTTCTAAAAATGTCTGAAGGAAGTAAGTAATTATCAATAGAAGGCACCAAACCGGGAAGGCTATGTAGCACCATCTGAAGGAAGACATTTTACCAAAATTCATCTAAAACTACCTTCCTCTCTTCCTCGTCCCTCCTATATATGTCACTAGTACATACACTAAGAACACTCCACTCGTAAAAGTTTTCAACAACAACACACTCAATA
>WNGS01005641.1:3419809-3437982 GCA_020271785.1 Procambarus virginalis
AGGTCTAGGGGGATACAATTCTAGAACATTTTTGGTGGTGATTTAAGGTAAAGTGCTATGAGATTTTTTATATTTTGGTGTGATCAGGACAAGTGTTTCCGAATTACAAATAATAATAATAATTTCATAATGAGTCATGTAGCATGAGAGATTTCTCGAGAGGGGGGTTGGCACAGTGGCGCCTGGCACTGGTGTCTTTGACCCGCCCATGTTGCGTCGTACCCAATAGCAATTACCAAGAAAATTAGGTGAAGCGTCTAGCCTCCAACTTTAGGCAGACACGCACACATTTCCATTTATAGATATAGATATTTTACACTAGTATGAACACGACCCACTAATCCCCGTATAACCGGCTGGACCTCGATAACCAGTGGTCTAATCCTACTGGTGGCCTTTACAACTTCCCAGTTTTACCCGGCAGCAAGCAACGACCTCATGAATATTAGTGTCATTGTTATGTGTGCTTGTCCTGGAGCACGTGGCGAGTGTCTCGCCTGCACGAGTGAGGTCACTATGGGGTATTCAGCTCAGGTTCATGACGGTATGCGCAACACCCCCGAGTCAAGGACTGACAGGCGACGCCAAGCCAATCAGGAAGTTCTACATAGCCTTCCCGGTTTGGTGCCTTCTTTTGACAATTACTCACTTATGGAGCTTGACCCTCGTTCCACCATCACCAGGTGCTCTGACCACATCAACGGAACCCCACGCAATTTTAATTGTGATTCTTGCTAGTGCGAGAAGATCAAGCAATAATTTTCAAGGGAAGTACTGGTAGTACCATAACGTCCTTCATACCCCGCCCCCCCAAGGAGCAAGCAATCATTCACGCAACATACCGGTCTCGTACGAGTCCTCAGAAGAGTGAATCATTATGGTGAGTGTTCAGGACTCACCTGTCCTACTCGTCATAGTCTTGACTCGGGACAAAACTGTGAAGGGCGAAACCTGCACGGTATTAGCACAACTGGTACAAAACGCTTCACAGCAGCCATTGTGTCTAAACTGTGACTCCCCCCTCGCTCGCTTCACTGCCACAGCCAGCAAAAATAAAAATATAAAAAAAAATAGAACTTTAGATTTCTTACACGTTCAGTTATTTTCTATCAGATGACTGATGAGAGCGCGAAGCCTTCGTCCCAGGATGTAACCAGATGAACACTGACACTGCACGAGAATAGTTTCTATATCATTTTAAGCAGATGCAAGATAAGTTAAGGAGGTGGAACACGAGAACTGTCCACTAAGTGACTATTAGGGTCCTCATCTCGTCAAACTCAAAACAAAAACATGAGTCTAGAGCTATGCCACCAGACTGGTCCCAGAGCCGAGAGGTATAAGCTATAAACAAAGGAATGAAACTCAAATTTCTTAGGGAAAGAGCTAATATTTGCAATGGTTGGTACAAGAACAATGGGACTCGGGTGGAAAGCTAGTATCCAAATGAGCCACACAGACATTGAAATGTGTATCGTAATGAGATTAATCCACATACGGAATGCACTTAGTGAAGAGGTAGACTCAATACACAGGTTCAAATAAAGGTTTGACTGCGCAAAAAGCACGGGAACCTGTACACCTTAATTGCATGCTACAAAATGGTTTCAGGAATTGAAAAACGAGAGTTACGAGGAAAGACTAGAGGCGTTAAACATGCCAAAACTATAAGATAAAAGAAAAATAGGTGATATGATCACCACTTACAAAATGCTAACAGGAATCTACCAAATTGAAAAATTATTTCCTGAAACCAACAAACTTATAGTATTAGAATGAGACCAGCCTCAAGGTATGCAGCCGTATCGTGAAACCCCTCTTCAAAAAAAGCACACTTTGATTCAGAGGTAAGAAAGGAAGCTCGTGTTGACCAGACCACACACTAGAAGGTGAAGGAGACGACGTTTCGGTCCGTCCTGGACCATTCTCCAGACCACAAGCGACTTAAGAATGGTCCAGGACGGACCGAAACGTCGTCGTCCCTTCACTTCTAGTGTGTGGTCTGATCAACATTCTTCAGCGACGTTATTGTGACTCATCGCCTGCATTAGGAAGCTCGTTCCAGGAATACGTAGGATATGATACGAAGTCTGAAGGTGCTGGACTAGTCAGTCTCAGTCTTTCATGAGAGACTAAATACTCGTAGAACAGGGCATGAAAATATGCTGTATTAGACGAGTTGATGGTATATATGAGACATGGCTTGGAGGTCGGGAGTTGCTGAATCACACGACAGACAGCTAAAAGGCAGGGACCAGGAAATGGAGCTCAATCTTGACAAGCACAGGTGGGAAAAACACGTATACCACACTTCAATCTTCGCGGCTGATGTGTTTCCACGTTTCATCAGCACAGCAATTAAATTTCCTGCTACACGTATCGTCACTCACCGCACCGTGATAACACCTGCCTATTTCTTCTAACAAAGAAAGTTAACTATTCTAAATTACGGAAAGCTAACCTACCTAAATTACGCAAAGCTAACCTATTCTAAATTACAGAAAGCTAGCCTAACCTAAATTACGCAAAGCTAACCTATTCTAAATTACAGAAAGCAAGCCTAACGTAAATTACGCAAACTAAAGGTACCTGATCTCAGCCAATTTATCAAAGCTGACCTACCCCATGCTGACCTGACCTAACCTAACCTTCCATAACCTCAGCATCTGTGCCCCCACATTACGACCCGCCATGGACCATAATCAAGTCCACATTGCGGGTCGCAATGCCACCACATTTTTGCTTCCAGTACAGTGGTCCAAGTATAACATTTGGCGTTTACGGCTCATGCTGTCATATGACAATTTGATTTACTGAGAATTATATAAACTATATATAATGTAGTAAATTGATGCAATATGATCTTTATATTGCATATTCTTTAATAAAGAAACAAAATAGTACAGTGGTCATTTGTTCCAGCCAGGGTGTCGCAACCGTCCTCGACTCAAGTCCATTACATCCAGCGGTCAACCCCACCAGACGCATTCATACATTTTTACATGCTGGTCATTCAAAATAGGAATTTTATCAAATATTAATATTATAATATATTAGCATATTGTGCATATATAAGTATAGGTTAGGTTAGGTTAGGCGTTTAGGTTCTATTTATGGACATGCTATTATTTGCATTTGATTTACGTGGGTGAAGCATTTACTGCGTTGTGGTTAGAACAAAATTCGTGAGTGAAGCACTTGTTCCGGAAGTGTTCGAACGAAATCAGTTGGGTAGTGTGTAAACCGTTTTCATTCATATACAGGGGGTTTGGCGGGTACATAGAATCACTTTTGGGTCTTTGTCTGGAGGACGGGCTGGGCCAACGACACCCAGCCCGTCCTCCAAAGACCCAAAAATGATTCCAAGCACCGCCAAACCCATGTTTATGAGTGAAAACGGTTACACACTCCCAACTGATTTCGTTCGAACAATTCCGGAACAAGTGCTTCACTCACGAATTCTGTTCTAACCACAACGCAGTAAATGCTTCACCCACGTAATCCAAATGCAAATAATCGCCAACGGAACATGAACACCTAACCTAACCTATGCCTATATATGAACAATATGCTAATATTAATTTATTTTTGAGAAATGTCCTATTTTGAATGAACAGTATGTTAAAATTTATGAATACGTCTGTGAGGTCGACCGTTAGATGGAATGGACTCGAGTCGAGGACGAGTTGCGGAGGCACTCATAACAAAGACTCCGTGATGCCTTAAGATGGTAAGGTTAATAAACTAACACCTTACACACCGACTCATTCAAACAACAAGTGCTAAAGTGCAAATAAGTCGAAGATCTGGAGTATTTAGGGCAAAGGTGCACCAAAATACCACTTTACAATTAATGGCTTAGTGACGTTTGCGGAGGGCGCCAGCATGACTGGGCAGCCCCGGTGTCTGGTCGAGGGCTGGTGACTCCATCACCAGCCCAGTTTCACACAAGGTAACTGAAGACCGCTTTATTATCAGAAACACTTGGGCCAAGTTGTCACGTTCACGTGTATGCGGTGAGCCGCCACACCGGCACCCACGCCCACCACACACTGGCGCCCACCCCCACTTGGTATATACCGTTCACGACCTGAAATGTGATAGTAGACACGCTTGATATTCCAATCAAGCTGAGCTTTGCTATAGGGATATTGGGGTTTAAACGTATCAACACCTGTACGGGTAGATCTGATCTAATCGAGAAGGGAAGGCGTGAGAGCGGAGGAGGGGAAGGCGTGAGGGCGGAGGGCGGGGAAGGCGCGAGGGCGGAGGCGGGGAAGGCGCGAGGGCGGAGGCGGGGAAGGCGCGAGGGCGGAGGCGGGGAAGGCGTGAGGGCGGAGGCGGGGAAGGCGTGAGGGCGGATGAAGGGAAGGCGTGAGGGCGGATGAAGGGAAGGCGTGAGGGCGGATGAAGGGAAGGCGTGAGGGCGGATGCAGGGAAGGCGTGAGGGCGGAGGCTGGCCGTCATATTCTCGCCAGCTCCACATGCGGAAGAGAAAGTTGACCGGGTGACTCACTGCCTGGGTGGTGGTGGCACGATCCTCAACAACAAATCACCACACCAACACAGCCCCCCCCCCTCTTTACCCCCAACCACAACCATACCTATCCCCGCTCACACAACAAAAATAAATAGAAAACGCAGGAAATTTGAGAAATACAGTACATAGACAACACTGGACACTGAAATTCGAGTTAGGGGTGGGGATCATGGGTTCCGCGGGGGGGGGGGGGGATGTGAGGGGAGTGTTCGGGTCATAAATTCAGTGAGGGGGTGGTGATGGGGGGTTCTAGGTTCAGTAAGGGGTGATGGGGGTTCTAGGTTCAGTAAGGGGTGATGGGGGTTCTAGGTTCAGTAAGGGGTGATGGGGGGTTCTAGGTTCAGTAAGGGGTGATGGGGGGTTCTAGGTTCAGTAAGGGGTGATGAGGGTTCTAGGTTCAGTGAGGGGTGGTGGGGGTTCTAGGTTCAGTAAAGGGTGGTGGGGGTTTTAGGTTCAGTAAGAGTGGTGGGTGGGGGGGGGGGGGTCTAGGTTCAGTGAGGGGGTGGTAGATTCATTCATCCCATCGTACTTTCACTACGTAGAACTGTGGGGTAGATGAAGGGTTAAGTGGGAAAATTGTGACGAGAGTTGACGGGTGGACGACGCGGGCAGCCAGCAGGTGGACTTTCTCATACTGAAGAGCATCATGAGGAAAGAACCATTTTACGTGACGCTTCAATACACTAAAAACCTAACTTACTTATTTATCCCAAGGTAAACTTTGGATACACATTTCTGGGCAGTACCAGATGGTCACAGTGGTTGGGCACCGTTCTTCCCCTCTGTCCTCAAATCCCCTCTTTTCCCTGCCCTCAAATCCCTTCCAAATGCTATAAACCGGGAGCCCAAAACCGACAAACAAATCAACATGATAAAATGATGTGAATGTGTAAACAAAATACCTTCTGAGTTCCGAAGCACTGCACAATTGTTTTAAACAATAATAGCTTTGTGTTGTGAAAATTTCGAAGCTCGTAAACAAATGTTGGATGAGGACTTAACTGATTAAAAATGGAGAGGCGAGTGGATCTTCCTCCGATGGTGGTCCTCACTGTTGTGTTGCTGCTGTCCGCCGCCATGATACCCTCCCGGCCCGGCCCGGCGGCCACAGTACTAGCCTAAAGCATTTAATTCTTTGTTGCTAAATAGTTTCACTCGTTAAATTGCTTTGTATCAATATTTTAATTAACTGAGTCATTTCTCTTCAAGACAAGACGGCGAACGTTATTAGGTTATGATTAATAGCTGTGACGGTTGTGTGGTCAAATTACAGAATCAAGGTGGGTGGGTTGATAGGTGGTGACGATATATATGTTGTGGGTTGGAGTGTGGTCTTACGGGCTATTCATGCCCCTGCCACCTCTTGAGGGGGGGGGGCTTAATCTTTATCAATAAATCGGAGTTGTGGTAATGCAGCCCGTTCCTTTGATTTGCCACGAATTATAAAATAAGGGCTATTAAAATGCACGAACACAAACATTTTAATACCCCCTTAAAGGGTATTTTTTGGAACCTAACATCTTACGTATAGAAAATGTGAATATTTGTGAACCGCTACTTTCACAGTACCCTTTATTTTGTATGTTGAGGACGATAGTCCACACAAGGAGGCGCATTAGTCGAGAGAACGGGTGTTGTCAAGTGCTCTTAGCCGATAGTTACGTAATAAAATACTGGTTCTCTCGTGTCATTGCCCACTGTCTTGAGCTGTGGCTGATCTGGCTAGTNACAAGAAGGTACATTGTGTTTATGAGAGTACATAACATGTGTTATGTACACATGTAATACGCACAGTGGCTTTACATTCTTGTAAAGCCACGACGCACAGCGTTCGAGCAGGTCCCTAATCTAACAATAATTTTAAGTAGGTAATTTCTAGCAAAAATATAAAATGTTAACAGGTACATTGTAAGAAATTTGACAAAGATTAGTAGGCACATTGATGACAGCAATGATTACAATGGTAACGGTGTAGGCTTAGGAACATATATTGGGGGATTGGGTAGCATAAATATACAATGTGTTCAATACAACAATACTTAATCCTTCCCCCCTCCTCTTGTCACAACTACTAACCCCAAACCTCTTCGCCTCAACCACGGGGTTGTAAAAGTGTGGCAGCGCCAGGTAGAAACTACTATTTCTCGAAAAAAAATAGTTTTGTTGAGCTTATTTGTACATGGATCTTCCTCAGAGCTTCTCGACCAAAACCCAGCTTAAAATCTCAGGGTAATCTATGGAATGATAGTTTCCATCATGGCGGTTAGTTCATTGTGCAATCTATACTATTTGTGAGCGGTAGCGTAAGAATATTAAAAAAAAAGTAGCAATCAGACCTTAGTGGGAATTTTGTTACCAATTATTAATCCTGGCATGGTATATAAAAAACTAGGCGTGCATGTCTGTTATCCTCGATGTGCGCAGTTTTCTAATAATTAACCATAGCCGCTCTCAAACCTGGCACAATCAAACGTTACTTACAATTGTGCATTAAAACGAAACTAAGTAATTTGACTGAAGTGTTAGCCAATCTTACACCCACACCCCCCCCCCCACCTATGAGTGGAATAGGAAGTGGGTGAGTCACGCTGTCAGCCTTGTCCAGGGGTGACCCTCCATGTCACACCACCTGTTGCGGGGGAGGGGGGGGGGATTATCAAGAGAAAGCGCCAAAGCATTACGACTACATAGCACTTGGAAGGGATCAGGATAAGGATTGAGATGGGACGGGGGAAAAGGATGGTGCCCAACCTATTGAACGCCGACCTGCATGAAGCGAGACTGTCGCTCTACCGTCCAGCCCAAGTGTGTGATGGGTAAGGGACAGTGATTGGAAGGTGAAAATAGGGGAAAGTGATGGGATGGAGATTGAGAAATAGGGGTGAAGGGGGGGAAGACTTACAGCTGACAGGCATTACTGCTGGACGACTACGTTTGCCAAGTCTGCCAAATTGGAAGTACAGTGGCTCCTAATCACTCTTGCAATGATTATCAAGAAGCCAAATATAACATATAACCATTCGCAGAAAATAGACATTTCTTTAAACCACTGACTAAACAGGAAATACTCGCGATAGTAACCATATTGTACACAAGGTAAGTGCAAAAGAGCATTTATATTTAAAAGATCCTCGGTAAACTGCTAGTTGAGACGGTAATTACATTTCAATAGTAGTCGCTAAAAGATGAAGGGAAATTTTGTTTTTCAACAGTTCCTAAGAGTCATATGTTCTACAATATCCTTGGTAACAGACTTAATACCTTAACATGTCTCATCATTTATCTTTCTGCTCTCATCTTGGTATCCTGAATGATATCTTGTACATACAGTACTATGCAGCCACCCTGGCTTAGCACTTCTTTTGATAACTGCTTAAGATGACCGATATCCACAAAAATGAGCAGGTTCTTATCTCGCCGGAAAACAACGTCAGACGCAAAGATGACACCTCATAACCACTAATCCTGCCTCTGGACTGTGAACAGGTAAGTTTGACCTTGCTGAAGCCTTGCAAATAAAAACTCTGGCTATTCCAGTTAACAATTTAAAACACAAAAAAATCACGGTAGAATTGCAAACTTGCATTATTATTCTTGGTTCGGGCGGGACAGTAATGGCTCGGCGCGTTTCCTGTCACCTAATATACCTGTTCATCTAGCAGTAAATGACCCAGGAGTTAGTCAGCTTATGGGGTTGCATCCTGGGGAGGGTCAGGAATAGTTTGACCTTGACAAGATCTCGATATAAGCCCAACATATATCAATATACACTGGCTGCTTGTCAAACGACAATAAATTATATACAGCAGATGTGTTCCCACTAATTAACGAGATACGTACACAGAGGTGTTCCAAATTCTCAGTACCGATGGGAGTTAAAATGAGTGAGTTGGGTATAAATACCTGTTGTCTCGTACGGGTCCTTAGGCCTTGTGCAGTTATTTATAACATGTCCTTACCGCACTGGGGATGGTCTATTGATACAAATCACAATTCTGTCCAATACTGCAATATATGTACGATGGTCCACATCGTTATTGTAAGCACTAGGCTGGAATATGGGCTGAATATCTCCGAACTGGTTATTTTAAATTCATTGTGTAATGAGACATAAATGATGTCACCTGCCCTTGACAGTAACTCGAGGCTTCGTGAGGCGTGTATACGTCCAGGGAATCCCCAAGGACGGAAGTCACTATGTATGCCCACAACACCTTTTGTTCCCCAGGCGTCATTGTTCAAAATTTCACCTGGCTGTCCTCCTGGACATTTTTGGTTCTAAATTCTTGGATTTTGTTTATTCAGCTCCATAGTGACGTTTGATCAGAGGATTGACAGATCTGAAAATTTACGTTTGTTCAAATCTTCATTAGTAGAGCGCAAACTTTAAAAAGGTACTTAAAGGTGGATCTTTGCCTAGCAATAGTAACAACTAAGACTCTGCTGACCTTATTGGATGCTCCAGAGCTTGAGGCTGTCTTGAATAGTAGCAGGGTGCAACCCGTCCTCACAAATTCGTATAGTCAATATTGACTTATTAAATACGTGCATAGATGATATACTAAACATAATAGTTTACCTTGAAAAGCTTCATAGAAAACACCGACCTTACCTAACCTTGTAAGGTCGGTGTTTTCTATGAAGCTTTTCAAGGTAAACTATTATGTTTAGTATGTCACCTATGCACGTATTTAATAAGTCAATATTGACTATACGAATTTGCGAGGACGGGTTGCATGGTGATAGATGGAGTAGATAGTGAAGATGTTACATTGTCTCCGGTCTCTTAAATTTTGCTAGCGTGCTCGGCATATTACTGCCTCCAGGTAACCCAAGTTTATAATCGACTAACAGAGAGGTATATCTATGGAATATATTACCAGGTAACTTAATAGATGTAGGACCACTTAAATTAGTTTGGGTAAATATAAATAAGATCTCTCTCGTATGGGCCAATAGATCTGTAATTTCCATAATACTTATGTTATGACTAATACATCAGATCTACCATATATCCGGAGGCAGCTGGCCTTGTGTACTCTGTATACAAGGTGATGGTATGACCTTATTATAAACGCTGACTCTAGCTCAAGTTATGTACTGCAGCAACCCGTCCTCGCAAATTCGTATAGTCAATATTGACTTATTAAATACGTGCGTAGGTGACATACTAAACATAATAGATACCCTTAAAAAGCTTCATAGAAAACACCGACCTTACCTAACCTTGTTAGTATGTTAAGATAAGCATCTTATAGCTTCGTAATTACAATTGTTACTTAACCTATTATAGGTATAGGTTAAGTAATAATTGTAATTACGTAATAGTAATAATAGTAATAACTGCAGTCACATTCACCTTTCAAGTAATTTACCTCTCGTTCTTGCACCAATGAAAACACACATCATGTCTGGCACTAAACTAGTTCCTTTGATATTCTTAATGATCACTGCCATAATGCACAACGCTCGTCCTGAGTTAAACATTGTATCTATGTAACAAATCACTGAACGTCTGCAAAGGCTGAATCACTTCGCTAAATAAAGTTAATAACACCTTTTATCACTATAAAACACAAATTTTAAACAATGACATTTTTCCCCGTTAACAAAAGGCATTTTTGTTGTTACAATTGAATGAACTTTTCAGCGTTGACGTGTCATTCATCACGTCACGTGACCTTGAAACACGACAGTTCTCTACTAACTCTAGACTCAGGCCCTCGTAACATGGCCGCCTCCCAAATGACCCCAACAGTGAACGTATATAACATAAACACCCTATATGGCGTCGTATTCTGCTCTAACATTACAGCGTTAGGGATGAATTAACTACCAAGCAATTAGGGGGTAACTAGGGTGAATGACTACCTAATTTAATGTAACCGGGGGGGGGGGGGAAGTCTGTCATCATTTAACTAGGGTAAATAGCTGCTTGATATCCTGTAACTAGATTGAATACCTCGCAACATGTAACTAGGGTGAAAAAACTGACAGCAACATTTTTTTTTATTTTAAATTTGATTTGTTTAAGAATTTACTTTAAAATACTCCGTGTACACCACTAACACACCGTGTGCACCACTAACACACCGTGTGCACCACTAACACACCGTGTGCACCACTAACACACCGTGTACACCACTAACACACGTGTACACCACTAACACCGTGGCACCACTAACACCCCGTGTACACCACTAACAACCGTGTACATCACTAACACCCCGTGTACACCACTAACACACCGTGTACACCACTAACACACCGTGTGCACCACTAACACACCGTGTACACCACTAACACACCGTGTACACCACTAACACACCGTGTGCACCACTTAACAAACCGTGTACATCACTAACACCCCGTGTACACCACTAACACACACTTGTACATCACTAACACCCCGTGTACACCACTAACACACCGTGTGCACCACTAACACACCGTGTACACCACTAACAACCCGTGTGCACCACTAACACACCGTGTACACCACTAACACACCGTGTACACCACTAACACCGTGTACACCACTAACACACCGTGTACACCACTAACACACCGTGTACCCACTAACACACCGTGTACACCACTAACACCCCGTATACACCACTAACACACCGTGTACACCACTAACACACCGTGTACACCACTAACACACCGTGTACATCACTAACACCCCGTATACACCACTAACACACCGTGTACATCACTAACACCCCGTGTACACCACTAACACACCGTGTACACCACTAACACCCGTGTACACCACTAACACACCGTGTACACCACTAACACACCGTGTACACCACAACCGTGTACACCACTAACACCCCGTATACACCACTAACACACCGTGTACACCACTAACACACCGTGTACACCACTAACACACCGTGTACACCACTAACACCCCGTTAACACCACTAACACCCCGTGTACCCACTAACACCCCTGTACACCACTAACACCGTGTACATCACTAACACACCGTGTGCACCACTAACACACCGTGTACACACACACACCGTGTCACCACTAACACACCGTGTGCACCACTAACACACCGTGTGCACCACTAACACACCGTGTACACCACTAACACCCCGTATACACCACTAACACACCGTGTACACCACTAACCCACCGTATAACACCACTAACACACCGTGTACACCACTAACACACGTGTGTACACACTAACACACCGTGTACATCTTGTCCTATATATAAGCCTGAGCGCAGCCCATGAAGGTTTTTCTTTCCCCAGAGATCTTGGATATCCCCAGCACTATATATTCACCCTCTTACCCTAGTCCAGGTTTGACGTAACCAGTTACCAAACGAGACTGAGTCCCATACACATCCAATTACCTGACGCAGCCGGTTACCAAAAGCTACTTGTAAACAAAACTCCATCGGGTACCAGACGCGGCCGGTTAAACAGACGCCGCCCGTAACCGGACCCAACCGGCTATCAACAACCAAACTGACATATCGGGTTACATTATATAGAGGAAAGCAGCTTACTATGTATGATATACCCCATACAATACAATAAATTGTGTGCAACTGTCGGAACTGTACAAGACTTATACAATTGAACATTATCCCCAGATGAACACTGGGGGGGGGGGGGGGGAATACCTGAACGGCCGCCCCACCGAACGGGTTATCACCAAAGACTTGTTTTAAAAGTAGGTAATGCAACTGGTTTGACTTCTTGGTGTTTTGTAACCATTATTAGTTTTGTATCAGTGGCTTCTACTGGAACTTTTTATTTTGGGGAAATATACCTGATTTATTTGTGCTTGCCTAGTATTTTGTACGGGGTAATCATGTGCTCGTCTAGCTGTTTGTGGGGGATCGAGCTCAATCTCCTGGGACCTCTTTTTCCTAGGTTGTTCCACTTTATTCAGTGTAAAGACAGTAAGAAAGACTCTATATAGTTTCTTATGGTACTATATAGGGGACTAATATATACTACATATTTGGGTTGGACATGTATATGAGTGGGATTGGGTGGTTATAAATAGGAGCTGCCTCGTATGGGCCAATAGGCCTTCTGCAGTTACCTTTATTCTTGTTTATTATTTGTTTATTTTCTCCGTGGTGTCAGACCACGGAGAAAAATGGAAACAGGAATTTCCTTATGTACTTTCGTATATTATTACATCTTCAGAAGGAGTGATCTTCAGCACTCCTTCTGAAGATGTATTAATATACGAAAATACTTAAGGAAATTCCTGTTTCAATTTTCCTCCGTGGTCTGACACTTTCACATTTTTAATCACGTGTTTATTTTTCGTGATTTACACACATATATATGTATGAATGTATGTCCCATACATTCATTAGTCTATCCTACAAGTGTGTACCCTCGTCCGGCTCGTAGTCATCATCCTAGTTTTATGACACGAATTTCGTGTTAATCTATCTAGCCTTTCGTCACTAGTGTGATGTCAACCTATGAGCATTCGACGTCAGTCACACTAGTGTCTGGGGATTGTCACTGCCTTATAATGCCAGTTCACCCTAATGGAGCTTGCCGCATTGTCAACTTGTCTCAATGTCAAGTTTTGCCATAGTATCAGCTCATTCTAGTGCTAGCTTGTCATAACTTCAATTTATTCTAGTGCTAGCTTGCTGTAGTGTCAATTATTCCTAGCACCAGCTTGTCATGACACCAGCGTGTCATAGTGCAGGCTTGCTACAGTCAGCTCATCCTTGTGCCAGGTTGCCCAAATGTTCCTAGTGTGCAAGAGCCACCGGTTGAGTATCTCGTGACGGCAGGCTGGAGACAGATGCCTGGGCCCTTGAATGCTTCACAGGTGTAAGCCAGGGCCGGAACGTGACTGTATGGGTGACTGGTCAAGCGAATGTCCTCTCGTTGCAAGAGTCCCGCTGCGTACTGCGTGCAGGGGAGCCACTTTACAAAAACGGCTTCATCATGGGGAAACAATCACTGTCATTGTGTGGGTAATGTATGCTTAATTGTGTGTATGCTCACTCGCTATTTGTACTCTCAAAGATTTTATTCATGAATTTCGGGTCACGGACGTATTCAAGAAACACGACGGGCCCTGGGATGGTATCTTGTGGTACTCCAGTGACCACTCCTTTGGACTCTGAAACGAACTCTGTCAATGACACTAATTGGTAGTGTAGTACTGCTTGATCTGGTGTTGAGCTTAAGGCCCGTCAACCTCTGGAGGGTTAGGGGCCACCACTAAAACATACCGACTAACCATCACGATACTTAGTCCTCAATATAGTCCAGGACTTAAGTAAATGTGTATTTATCTAACGCCTCCTGTTTGTCTGTCTGTCTTCCATGCAAATACTTATTTTGCCGTTTTCCAGCTGTCTGGTAGCTCACCCTCCTTAGTTAATGAATTAAAGATTATTGTAATTTTCTTGTACATTCCTCCACAGGTCTCTTTAATAGCCCTGTTATTACTGCCGTTGTCTCGTCCAGTTCCTCCAGTTGCCTAAACTGACCTTTCTAAGTTAGTGTGTCATTAGGTAGTATCTTTACTCAGGTACCCAAAAGCTGCTCACTTTCTATTTCAGAGACATGAAACTCTTTATAAAAGTCCTGCCTTCCCCAATATCATCACTTCATCATTCTCACATAGATTTATAAGAGTTTGGGTTGCTATTCAACCATGCATGGTAGCTGAAAGTAGTAGAGGTAGAAAAAGTAGAAGTAGAAAGTGCTGCCACCATCCAATCTAGTTCATTACTTACAAGACAAGGAATAGAACTTGTCTGTACTTTAAGCTGTTATCAAATGTTACTTTAGCATGTATCAACTGGAATCATGTATCTTGTTCCATGCAAGATTCTTTAAGTCAATAAACTCAAGAGTGCTCTACACTCTAGCTTGCAATGTATCATTAAATCTAAGATCTAGAGAACACAAAGTCAGATTAAAAAGTAAGTTAATCAATTATATATATATAGTATTAACAGTATCAATTCAAACAGTTAAACTTAATGTTCACTATGTCAAGATTAATGAACAATGTGAGTCATCCCACAAGACAGTGAGACCACTACGGCTGTCTGCCCCTGATAATCACACACCTTAAGTTTGGAAAACACGGAATAAGTCACTTTAACGTTCACTCGCCAAGGACTGAGACAGAGAGGGGGGGGGCTACAGTTGACAGGCAGAGTCCCCCCCCCCCCCCGTCCGGCCGACAGCCTGTCTCGGCTGCTGTCTGATGATCCTATCCTCTGCTCTCGAATGTACAGTTCCATGGGTATTTATGGGGGACCTGATAGCTAAACTTGCCCATAAGTAAGGTAGCCTAAAGCTCTCTACCTACCACACCTTAAATAGCGGCTTGTTTGATGGGACCAACCCAGCCAGCCATCTGCAATTATCAGCTTAGCAGAAGGAAGGCCAATTCACACGATCTGACCCCTGGTCAACTTGTCATTAATACTCTAGAGGTGTGACTTTTTAATTGCTAGGGTCTGACAACCTGGCGCTTCTCAAAATCCCGTCTGGCTGACTCATGTTCTATATAAAATATTAAATAAAAGACAACTAAACACCTTTATGGTGTTACAGTGGTGGCAGCGATGGTGGTAGCGATGGTGGTGGTGGTAGTGATAGCGATGGTTGTAGTTGTGGTATCGACTAGCGAGGGGTAGTGGTGGTGATAGTGGTTGTAAGAGTAGTGGTAGTGACCCCACTGAGAGTGAATGTGACCCCGGAGAGAGGGAGGTGTGAGAGGTTATAACACAGGGCTTCCTTTCTCTATGCAAGATTCCTTATAAAACCTGTTCCTCACCAAGCCTCGATATTCCCCCTTGTACAGTCAGTTCATAATATGTTTTCCCCTTAGTGCACACTAACACGGTGCACGCACTTGGCTGAGGGTGTCCCCGCACGTACTTTGGCTTGAGGGTGTCCCCCGCACGCACTTAGGCCTAAGGGTATCTCCTCGTACTTTGCATGTATAAAACCTCATGCAAGCTTCCCATACACAGCAAAGTGGTTAGATAACAGCCCGAGAGCAACCTGCTCATTGTTATGACTTTCACTCTAAATGAAAAGTGAAAGACCTGATTAGGAGGTATATAACGGTGAGGGGGGGGTGGAGGCTGGCTTGTGTTGAAGGGGGCGAGAGGGTGGAGGCTGGCTTGGCTTGGAGTAGCGAGAGGGTGGAGGTTGGCTTGGCTTGGAGGGGCGAGAGGGTGGAGGCTGGCTTGGCTTGGAGGGGCGAGAGGGTGGAGGTTGGCTTTGGCTTGGAGGGGCGAGAGGGTGGAGGCTGGCTTGGCTTGGAGGGGCGAGAGGGTGGAGGCTGGCTTGGCCTAGAGAGGTTAGGGCTGTCTATCCCGGGAGGGGTGGGTTAGGGCTACCTAGGACGGGGCTGGGAGGCGTGTGGTGGAAGGGAGGGTGGCGGCCTGTTGCCGAGGGTGGCCAAGGTTATCAAGTGCAGGTCCCCGCTACCTATATTATGCAGTCTAGCTTACCTGCACCGCGTCACCCGGCTCCCTCTTAGAGCCGCTATCCCTGTACTGATCACCGCCCCTCAATTAACCTACTGTCTAATTTTAGCGGAGGCGCGGGTGTGTGTTGGGTCGACGGACGATTTGTTGACATTGTCATTGGCTCGTTAACAGAGGGGTAGGGGAAGGAGCTGCCACACCTGCACTACACTAGTGAGTGGGTGTAGGCGCGGACGGTCCTACACCACACACCCCGGGTATTAAATGATTATTGAAAAACAGTCATTAAAACGTTTCGCTGCTCGCTAGGTTACGTGGCCAGGAGAGACGTCAACTTGGGTTATTTCGTGCTTATTCTGATCATCTTTTATTGTAAACCAATTATTATTTGATAATTTGTTGCTAATTAACATGTTGATTTGAAACTTATACGTTTGCCATAAACCAAATTTGTGCCTAACCTAATTTGTACCTATCCAAGTGTAGCCTAACACATCCAAATGTAACCTACCGGTTATCTGAACACGTTAGGCGTTCTCGCGACGTCGGTGGTGTGTACACCTGGCGGGCGCCGCTGGATGCAGGATAACGGACCAGGTGCGAGAGCACGTGCTCGTACAAGACCTCTAAACATATGATGACACCTCACGCTGGTCCACGGCCTCCTCAGCGCACCTCACGCTGGTCCACGGAGACGGACCAGCGTGAGGTCCAGCCTCCAGAGTAATTTATTTACAGATTTCAAACTATTCTCTTTGTCTCTTTAGGTTGTACTGATGAATGGGACCAGTTGCAAACTTTATCACTTGTATGTAGTATACTTATTTTCCTTATTAACAAATTAGCCTCATCTCTAAATTTGTTTTTTATCAAGCGGTTATTTTTTTTCCCTGACTTCAACGCATATTGACTTTAGAAGGTGAAGGGACGACGACGTTTCGGTCCGTTCTGGACCATTCTCAAGTCGAATCGACTTGAGAATGGTCCAGGACGGACCGAAACGTCGTCATCCCTTCACCTTCTAGTGTGGTGGTCTGGTCAACATACTTTAGCCACGTTATTCTGACTCATCGCCTGCATATTGACTTTACAACATATTCGAGTACGAAGGACAAGCCATGTTTATTAAAGCTCCCAAGGAGATTCATATTGTAGAACGACCTTATTCATTACGAACTGCACTTCAATTTTATCTATAAAAAATAATTTTAAAATTTGAGACCCTAAAAAAAATGAAATTTTGTCCGATTCTTCACATTTTCACATAGTAATATTCAATCTTCTTTGTTCTAAACATGACGTTGTTCATCAATTCGTGAACCTATAACTTTCGGGGTTATGAATTTTTTCGTCTAAATTTGCCAGGGCACATTGACAATTGTTTTTACAGTAAGTTATTCTCCCACTTAAATCAAAATACATCAATTGATCAGCGTATGTCATTCTTACACGATAATAAATATAAGACAAACTGGTGAAAAATTTATATTTTTTGTTTGAGTTTGAGAGTAATAATCAATTTATAAAAATTATTTATTTTTTAATTCGTTTGTTTTCATGTTACGATGTTGATCCTTGGGAAATTGTGGTGCATTTTTCATGAAGATTATGGAGAAAACATTTATAAAGCTTGAGTAAGTTTGAAATTTTCTGATCCCGATCCCTTAAAGGAAAGGAAGCTATACTTTGGGCCTCGCTACTCTTACTGGGAGCTACCCCGCGTTAAACGCTATTTATAATTAATTAGGCCCAAATGTAACAAAGGTGAATCAATATTTACACAATAACTTTAATACGGCCACCATAACAAAGTGGGATCATAACACCTGTCTCCCGTCCCACCCACCCTGTCTGTAACACCCTCCTACACTCCAGTCCTTGTCCACTGTCGCACCCTGTGTGCTGGACGCACCACGCCCAACTCACTAAGCACATCACGTACACATGAGGTAAAACGAGCCACATCACACTAATCTGTTTGCAGGACACGGCACACTAGTTACCATAATAAAAGGTCTACAGTGATGCATATCCTGTCCTTGTTGGCCCCCCCTGACCTTGACGACAATATCTCACCTGTTGGAGCCGGTGCCCGTACGAGAGAATGCTCCTCTTTATCAAGGTAGTACACAGCATGTGTGTGTGTGTTACATTATATATA
>WNGS01005641.1:3442928-3456118 GCA_020271785.1 Procambarus virginalis
TTGAAAGGAATATTATACATTAGTTTGTTCTTTAGAGGCGGCCCGCCCCATTTTACAGGTGTTCAGAAAGCCACACAATTCAGAGTAGCAAGACTCCACACCGTCATGTGGTTGGTCACAGGTGTGATTGATCCACAAGTAGACTGTATAAAGCTGACAGAAGGCGTTAATTGGCGACAACCAATATATTCAATCAAAAAGCTTGACAATTTTCATTATCTTGTCAACAGTTAGACATGAATCAAAATGTCCACGTCAACACAGTTTACATTTGTTTTTCTCCCCAGATTCTTTCAGATCTGGGTCCACTGTTTCAAGTCGTCTCTACTGATGTTCAGTCCAAAGTAAGTGTTTCCTGTGCTCTCCGGAACACTGTTAGTGTCGCACTTCGAGAATATTTGTACAGTAGTGTTAGTCCTACGCTCGCCTGGCTTAGGATATGCGCTAGTTAGTTTAGTTCATTTATTATGCAACCCATACCCATCTTGTGGGCGGTAGTGGAAAGGGTTACAGAGGCACATAATGGGCTCAGGGACTGAACCTCTCAATTCAATTAGCTAAGCAAGTTACAATCTTGATGACTAGTTACAAAATTCAATATACATCGTCACATCATCAGTGGGTTAGAGATCGACCAAAAGACAGTTTCTAAATTAAGCAACTGACATGTGGAGAGCTAGTGTCATAATTTTTGTCCTGCACACCGCCCCCATCCAGTGGGCAGCGGTGGATAAGTTACAATCTCTGTTACTACCTACAGTTAGCAAACTGGGAATATTTAGCTAAAATCTGGTTGCAGGTCATTTTGAATGAAATATTTACACATCTTTTGAACATTTGTTATAGAATTCTCTGAATTCACGTATCTTTTCGCACTCCATCACATATTGACGGAGGGTGTGCGAATAATTTGTTGAGTTTACATTTGGTCAGGTCTACATCAGCAGATGATGAATTCCCAGAGATACTTATAAATAAGTACAAGCCGAGGAGGAGTAACGTCTAGAAGTCTGCTGATCTTATTGGATGATCCATAGATGTGTGGCTCCTTTTTCATGACGGTATGATGATAGATGGAATGACTGGTGTCGATTTCACTTTGTCTCACATCTAAGATTTTGTTGAAGTTCTTGGTGTACCATTGCTCCGACTGCTTATTGGCAATCCAAGGTTAAACTCAATTTCTCCTTTTAAAGGCAGAGTCTTTGGCTAACTCATCAGCTAGACAGTCCATATTTAATTTTACTGTACTGTAGTTGAAATTTCCGTTGCTTGGCATTAGGCTCCAGCAGGTGTGTGTGTGTGTGTGTGTGTGTGTGTGTGTGTGTGTGTGTGTGTGTGTGTGTGTAATTACCTAAGTGTAGTTACAGGATGAGAGCTACGCTCGTGGTGTCCCGTCTTCCCAGCACTCTTTGTCATATAACGCTTTGAAACTACTGACGGTTTTGGCCTCCACCACCTTCTCACTTAACTTGTTCCAACCGTCTACCACTCTATTTGCGAAGGTGAATTTTCTTACGTTTCTTCGGCATCTGTGTTTAGCTAGTTTAAATCTATGACCTCTTGTTCTTGAAGTTCCAGGTCTCAGGAAATCTTCCCTGTCGATTTTATCAATTCCTGTTACTATTTTGTACGTAGTGATCATATCGCCTCTTTTTCTTCTATCTTCTAGTTTTTGCATATTTAATGCCTCTAACCTCTCCTCATAGCTCTTGTCCTTCATTTCTGGGAGCCACTTAGTGGCATGTCGTTGCACCTTTTCCAGTTTGTTGATGTGCTTCTTAAGATAAGGGCACCATACAACCGCTGCATATTCCAGCTTTGGTCTAATAAAAGTCGTGAACAATTTCTTTAGTATTTCTCCATCCATGTATTTAAAAGCAATTCTTAGGTTAGAAAGTGTAGCATAGGCTCCTCGCACAATGTTCTTGATGTGGTCCTCAGGTGACAGTTTTCTATCTAAAACCACCCCTAGATCCCTTTCTTTATCAGAATTCTTTAAAGATTTCTCACATAATTTATAGGTTGTGTGGGGTCTATGTTCACCAATTCCACATTCCATAACATGGCATTTATTCACATTAAATTCCATTTGCCAAGTGTTGCTCCAAATACTTATTTTGTCCAGGTCTTCTTGAAGGGCATGACAATCATCTAGGTTTCTTATCTTCCCTATTAACTTAGCATCATCAGCAAACATGTTCATGTAATTCTGTAATCCCTCTGGTAGATCGTTTATGTAGACAATGAACATTACCGGTGCAAGAACTGAACCCTGTGGTACTCCACTCGTGACATTCCTCCAATCCGATACCTTGCCTCTGATTACGGCCCTCATTTTTCTGTCAGTTAGGAAATTTTCATCCATGTTAGTAGCTTACCCGTCACCCCTCCAATATGTTCCAGTTTCCAGAACAACCTCTTATGGGGAACTCTGTCGAAAGCCTTTTTTAGGTCCAGATAGATGCAGTCAACCCAACCATCTCTTTCCTGTAAAATCTCTGTTGCTCGATCATAAAAACTGAGTAAGTTCGTTACACAGGATCTTCCAGATCGAAAACCATACTGTCGGTCTGATATTATATCATTTCTCTCCAGGTGTTCTACCCATTTAGTTTTAATTATTTTTTCAATATTTTGACTATTACACTTGTCAATGATACAGGTCTATAATTAAGGGGGTCTTCCCTGCTTCCACTTTTGTAGATTGGAACTATGTTAGCCTTTTTCCACACATCAGCTACAACTCCTGTAAACAGGGATGCCTGAAAAATCAGCTGAAGTGGAATGCTGAGCTCAGGTGCACACTCTCTCAGAACCCATGGTGAAACTCCATCTGGACACACACACACACACAGAGTGTGTGTGTGTGTGTGTGTGTGTGTGTGTGTGTGTGTGTGTGTGTGTGTGTATAATTTTAGCGTCTATAAATGTTGTAGGTAGACGCTGTGCGTGATTTAGTGAGTAACTTGTGGTTTTATGGGATGGGAAAAGGGACCATTCCCCACTATGCAGCCTCCGTCTCTTGTGGATAAGCAATGGGGTCTCGACCTCCAGTGTTGCTTCGCTTTATTAGTCTCGGTAAAATGTTGATTTGTACCAAGAGTTGCTGGTGCTGATTCAACAAATGGATGTTTCGCGGGATATGAAGTAAACGCGTTGTTAAATAGGGTTAAATTATAAAAATATCTACTTAACACCAGAAATTGTTTGTACAGAAATGTTTACACAATAGTTAACTAACACATAGTTAAATTTTAATTGTACGGCAATCGCAAACAGGACTTCGGCATGTTAATTGTAAAGTGTGTATGCGGTAAACACTTGCTTCTCTGCCTGTAATGATGCATTCGTGTAGCATCTCGTGAGCTTTGTACATGGTCCCCCGTACGCTGACATGCCAGACGGTGTGTGTAATGATACACAGGTGTGACCAGCAGCCTCTTAACACAACACAGGCTGATAAATGTGTTATCAAATTAAGATCTTAACATTTTATTTTATCAGTTTGAGGATGCCGTACTCTTCAAATAAATCTGTGATAAGACTCACAATTTCTCGAATGTTGTAAATTGGAAGTGATCGTGGCACTGGAGAAGGATTGAAACAACCTTTTACTCGTATAATGAAAGTGGATAAAAAATTATTTATAAACTCATGCGGGTCATATGCGTGTTACAGATTAAAAAAATTACCCCCATTTATAACTTCAGTAACTAATTTTACCCTTTATCCTACTTCGAATTGAAGTAAATATGTGATTACGATTCCACCAAGCGCACATTACACAAGACACACACATGTTAGTTTGGTCTGTGAATAATTAATAAAGATTGAAATTCTAACACATAGCCAAGTGCAAATTATTACCGCAGCTCTAATTGTATAAACGTTGCTAGACACTAAAGTGCTTAGTAATCTTGCTGCTAACAGATAACAGAACAGGAATTTAAGTGCTTAACCAGTTTTTTTCCTTAATCAAATTTGTTAAAGCAACCACCTTTAAACTTGGCCGAAGCGCTGAGCATAGAGCTTCATGCACAAAAAAATATGCCTAATTATGCTTGTACGTACTGTATATGTATACAAACTAATGTAAGGTTTTAGAGTAACTATATACTTACAATTTACCTGCGGTGACTACATAAAAATCGGGATAATACAGCGGTTTTCAATTAAATGGTCCTGGGTTCGTTTGCCGTTTCGGTAAGTTTTATTGAACCTGATGCGCCTGTTCACCTAGTGGTAAATAGGCACCTGGGAGTCGGGCAACTGTTGTAGGTTGGATCGTGGCATCGGTAAACCTAACAGGCTTGGTTTGGTTTACCGAACCAAACTAAATGGTTTGGTTTAAACTAAATGGTTTAGTATAAACTAAATGGTTTAGTATAAACTAAATGGTTTAGTATAAACTAAATGCAGGCTTTGTCCCTGACATGAAAAACCAAACCAACTACTGTAGTTGGCGTTTGAGTGACTGGGTGTGGTGACGTGGTAAGGATGCTGAAGTAGCCTGCGCGTTGACTGAAGGTGAAGATTTATTTTTTAAACGTCTATTGGTATGACTTGGGTGTTTTGTGTGTAGGTGGGTGACCTTCCCAGGGTCCTGGGCTGAGTGGTGGTGAGGTTTCAAGGCATTGGTTGTTGTTGTCTTGCATGCATGCACATCCTTCATGCTTCGTGACTACGGTTAGAAACGCTGTCCAGATTTTTGTTTCTTTAACCATAGTTATTTGCTTAAACCCACGAGCATTAAGTCTAATATGTTTAAAGGGTTTTGCATTTCTTTGTTCCTGGAAGGTGGTAATTTCTACCCTTGCGGGATTTCATTATCAAGGCACATGCTGTTTCCTGAAGATTAGCTCCTTTTGCCCCTAAATTCTCAGTTGTAAAAGGAGATGGGCAAGAACTCTTGCGAAGGGGGCTTGGGGACTAATGAACCCGTTAACTGATGGTGTTGAAGGTGTGAGAGCAGGCTAGGCCGTCAACCAGTATTAAAAGCACATTTTTGGCAAGCGGTAAACTTTAAAATAATTGGAAGTTTTAATTTTAGTATATATAAAGTTTAAAGTAAGTACAAAGTATTTACCCATAAAGTACAAAGTATTTGCTGCACCTGCTAGATACCTGCTTGATGGGGTTCTGGGAGTTCTACTCCCTAAATCCGGCTGAAGGCCAGGCTTGACTTGAGAGCTTTTCCTGCAGTAATCATTGAAAAGTTTTGCGAGTGGTTCTAGTTTCACATTAGGATGATAAAAATAGGTCTGTGGTCAGGTTACAATATATGTATGCAAATTGTGTGTAATGCTTCTATTATATTATTCCTGGGTGTAAGGACCTCATTGTAAATAAGCTTCGCACGGCTAGTCTTCAAATTCTCAACTATCGGTTATTGTTAGTGTGTGTGTATACTGTATATATTTATTTTAGCTCAGCGTGGTTACCCCTTCCCTGCTCCCAGCAATTCTTGTGCACCTAGTTACTTTTAAAGGGGAGAAATGCTTTTGGCAATTTCTTTGCCAACTTCCTCAATTTTTTTTCTTAAATTTGTTATTCGTAAGTAAAAAAAAATCTAACATGGGTGTATATTGCATCAGTGCTATTTAGTCATGGGTTTATGCTTTTGACTTTGTGGCTGTGTAATTTACGTTGTTGCATTTTTCATTCATTTAAATGTCTTGTATCAAATTAGTTAAGAAATGTTAACTTTCATAATAAGCTTGATAATGTGCAGAGACTAAAACCTGTGAGTGGTGCAGGTGCGGCTGCTGCGGGAGTACTGTAGCGGCGAGGCTGTCGTCCACTACCACACACTCCACTCCATGATCGATTACGAGACCAAACATAATCTACTTACCAGCAAGGCCAAACCCTCAGGAGCCAGGACGCTGCTACGACTACACAGAGCTCTAGGTTGGTTAGTGTGTCAAGTTCACTGTTTCCTGTATTAGAAATATAATGTTGGATAGTGCTAAAATTGTTACATTTTGAATTGACAAAATCATGCGTCGTTCCATGCCACATCAGTTTAGATCCATCTAAATGATTAATTTTTCACAACCTAAGACGTAGTACTCTAGTATGTAGTCCGGTCTTCGATCTCGCTGTATATTTGATGTGAAATATGTCAAAACGCAACACTCGTGAAACGAGCAGTAAAATAGGTAGCCTGACCGGTTTTAATACTAGGCTATCTTGAGGTTATCTTGAGATGATTTCGGGGCTTTTTAGTGTCCCCGCGGCCCGGTCCTCGACCAGGTCTCCACCCCCAGGAAGCAGCCCGTGACAGCTGGCTAACACCCAGGTACCTATTTTACTGCTAGGTAAAAAAGAAATAGGGTGAAAGAAACTCTGCCCATTGTTTCTCTCCGGCGCCCGGGATCGAACCCGGGACCACAGGATCACAAGTCCAGGCTATGAGTAATTTATTTCACCAGTATATACACAAAGGAAGTGAATGAAAATAGTAGAGCAAACAAGTTATAGGTACACAATAGCATATTCAACCTATATAGATAGATTACAAATGTGACTTCTTTGAACACAGTCATTTAGAACAAAACGGGTGTATGTTATTGTTAAATTTGGCGATATTGTATTTATCTGAATAATAAAATCATGCTGTAAATGCAGCCATTATACTTCACAAGACAGAAACCATTTTTGTTCATCCTGTGATAGGCTTTATTCACAAATGTGTGTCTGATTTGCCTTCCCTTCATCATATAAGCTCAGTGTAACTACCTCATCGCTGTTCCATAACTCGTCGCCTTCCTTTTGCTTAAAGAATAAACATTTCTCCAGATCAGTCTGTCGAGTTTTATGTTATATCTTGCAATTCTTACGTGTACTTAGTCTAGTCAGTTTTTGCATCGTCGGCAAACATCTACGTAAATCATCATACTTGCTCATTAATATAACAAATTCGAAGCGGTATGGGCCCTAGTACCGATTCTTGTAGTAATTTGCTCGTTACTTGCCTCCCTCCTGGTCTCTCCTATCTTGCTATGACTTTGTTTCCTCTTGGATTTATATGGTATATCCCCGTTCAGTCCGCTGTCAGTTTTTTCTAAAATTTGTTCAGTAGGTTCCTGTGTGGAACAAAGACATACTGGCAATCCAGAATTTGTAGCGGGCCCACCCTGCCTGATTTCTTTAGCACCTTACGGGGTATAAATGAAGACACAGGCTTGTATAATTGTACCTCCTGTCTGGGATATCCCTCTTCTTATAAATAGGTTATAAATAAATCCAGAAGTCTGGTGAAGCATTGTAAAGTATTGAAAGACGTTTGCTTGTATCTTGATGTATTATTTAGCAACCATGGGGTGACGTGCTACGGTTATTGTTGCGTTCTTGGAATCCTTCGTTTAGAAAACACATTTCCTTTTCATATTCAATTTCGTCGCCTTCTAATTTAACTAAATTAGTGTACTTTAACATTACACAAAGTTTTTAACCTGACGTAAGTTTGTTCTATAGTCCCAGATACTTTATTATATGGCGTTTCAGGTTTTCAGATATTCGCTCATTTTTATTTTTAAATTTAGATTCTATTGTCCTGCTCTTCTTGTTCCCTTCCAAAGCTCTTGTGAACTTTTATTTCCTCACACAGAGATCACACTAACGAGATGCATCAAATGAACAAATCCACAAGGGCCGTGACGAGGATTCTTTTTATTTCCTGTCCCATATCCTTGTCCTCTTGATGTCATTTGAACTATGTACTCCAATACGAATACAAAGTGGTCATTGGCTCCTTGTAATATTTCCTGAGCTTCGGTCACGCTCTCGCTCACATTTAATAGTGCGTGTTTATGCTTTCCTCATGACGGTTTGGGTGGGTGGGGAAGGGGGATGAGCATTTAATAAGGCGGTGAGGAGGAGGGAGAAGGATGAAGCCCCACAAAGTCTAAATAAGACCTTGGGACAGTCTTAGCATAGTTTCTATTCCACACTTGTGTATATTTAATTTAAAATTTAAAACACCGCTCTTCACTTTAAATGTCCTCCAGTGTTTGTAGTTTCAGGTAGCAGAGATTCAATTTTTGTTTAGCCTAGATGCAAAAGTTTACCGCAAATGAATCCTTACAAATCTTTAAATAACAACCCTCATTTAATTGTAAAAAATTAGGATTGATGGAATTGCTGCATATTCCAGTACATTTCCAGTATGTCTTTCATACTATATGCAGTACAGCGTTCTGAAAGATTCCTCGTTTAGGTTTCTAAAAGCTATTCCTATATCTGCTAGTTTTACATGTGCTGCTATATCCTAATGTGCGATTTTTTTCCCAACTTCCTCAATTTTGTACCTCCTGGGTTTGAATTTCAGAAGCTCATGGTCTTGCTCTTGCAGTCTGCTTTGGTTCACCTGCAGAATTTTTGTGATGTCCTACGTCTCACCAGCTCGGCATTGACTGGAGGGCAACTTATGGGGCGCCTAACACCAGAAGATGCAATAAATGAAAACGGGTTCGATTAGGGTGTTAGGCCCCTTAAGTTAAATTTTGCTGGTAGTGTGTGTATATCAGAAATATTAAGGGATCCAGTAACGTGAGCCCCCGTGGGACATCCTGCGTTACCTCCTTCCATCCTGATTCTGCCTCGGAATGAATTTTTGCTTCCTTCCCAGTAGGTAACTCTGCATCTAGCCTAGAACCTGTTCTGTTATTCAAGCTAGGTTCTCAATTTGTCTTTGAACTGTCTCGTTCTAGGTTATCTTGTAAAATGTAGTTCACCCATCCCCCCCCTCTTATTTGGTTTTTGTTACTTAATAATAAGAATTATATTTAACGACCTTCCCTTCTTGAATCTGTGCTGTTTCTATGACATGCTGGGCCACCTACATGCACCATATATTTCGATCTTAACTGTACGAGTGAGTATGTAGTCGTCATTGAACTTCCACTGCATATTAATCTATTTCGGTAAATTAAATGTAATCTTTTGTTCCCAACGGACTGACACGCGCGTTGAGGTTCACTAAAGATTGCTAAAATATCATGGATGCAGTTATGGGTACTATTGTTCCCCCTTCCCATTGCTCATTGATGGGAGATATCTTCGACTGCCATCATGATGGCTTAGAATGCCGAGGGAACTCCACTGTCTAGAATCAGGATTTGTCAAGATTTTGTCTACTTAAAATACCTGTTCATCTTTCCTCGATCGTAGTGGCTAAGCTTGAATTTATTAAAGTTTGAACTTCAAAGTGCTATGAGGTTGTCAGTAACAATAACCACCTTCGGGTGTGAAGTTCCGAAGCTTGTAAATTGTTCAATAAATGCAAACTTAGCCACTGTGATAGAGAAAGTTGGATATATTTCGTAGCGAACACGTAATTGTTTATTCATAATGTTGCAGATGTACTCGTTCACCTAGTTCCTTCATGGAACATGTACTAGCCCCCTCTGTGCTGCTAAAATTGCTTTAGACAGTTGCAACCCCTGGACCTCTGTCTTGGTAGGGAAAGTGGAGAGGGAGAGAGATCCCTTCACTACACCAGTGCAATTCTTGTTGGAAGTTTCGCCATGGGGCTTCAGCTTGTAGAAGTTAAATTTTGTCACCCACATAGACGAGTCCTGCTATAGTTTACTTGCACGACCCTACGTTTTTATTCGCTAATGTAATTCGGTGGTGACAATGTTCTTGCGGTTCTGTGTTAAATTTAACATGGAACGGTTCATCTGCACCTCAATTAAGAGGAAAACATCCCTCTTTTTCTGAGGCGAGGTGTCATGCATGCACTGCTCGTCAGGAGCCTTCGACCCACTCTCCTCCAGTGCACTGCTCCAGAAACGTCTTCGTATAGACCGACTGAGGTGTTACATTTAACATGTAACTAGCCCTCTAAAGTCTGCTGACGGGAATGTACCCCTACGCACCTCCACGCCCGTCCTGCACGTGCAGTCCCATTCCCTGCTCCAGTTTACGGACAGTTCATTGCCAGTTTACTTTCTAGACAATTTCATTGCCAGTTAAGGCCTCTCCGGGTTCTATCTTTATTTTTTTGTCGTCCTCTCTGCCTCTTAGTCCTCAGATTGTTGACGGTTACTCCCGTTCCCATACAGTTCATCTTCGGCTGAAATTGGTGCTATATGGCACCTTCATTGCGACCACTGTGCCTTCGTTTTCCGGTCAGAAGCGTAAACTTGATCACTTGTCCCTCCCAATTGCCCTACACAGTTCCCATTCACGCTTGTACCACACTTTGACCATTGTGTATTCTCCTGGGGTGAATTCAGCTTGTAAGTTAAATCTTTGCATTAACTATTCTAAAATACCATTTCCTTTAATATCTTCACTCATTCTTCAAATGTATAATATCTTCAAATATAAATAAATTCATGCACTACTGCTCTCCTTGTGGACGGGTTGAAATCTGTTAGTGATATTTTCTTGGTTGTTTTCTGAAAAGTTTTATCAGTATTTTCCGAGTTCTATGCAATTTATTTGCAGATATTCTTGTGTGGAAACGATAATTTGTTTATATAGTTGACTGGAGTGCTGTCATGGCTATGGAGTCTCTTAAACCCTTCTCGTCCTGCAGTGATAAGTGATTGGCTGTGTCTCATCTTTAACAGATTTATTACCCTAGTTTGGTGGGTCCTTAACAATGTTGATGTAACAAATTACCTTACGGACGTGGCCGCTAAAGGTCTTTCTTGCCTCCCAAGTTAACTAGGATTTCTATCCTGTCGTTCATAAGTCCATAATAATTTGGTAGTTTGTAATTAGTTATCTATTATGAATAACATAATGTAACCAATCCCTGTGACCTTCGTGTACTGGAAGCAAGAAGTGTCTGGCTAGGCTAAATGTTGCCAGGGAGGTATGAGCGGGGGGGAAGAGAGAAATTATTATAGTTAAGGGTATTGACATTAATAGATGATTATTTTAATGTTTTATTAGGTAAACAATACAAAATATATAGCGGCACATAAGTATGCCCGCACTCTAGCGCTTCATAAGGCCAGGTTTAGTGCTCATGATTTTAACAGGTTCCCTGCATGGCTTAAACCATTACATTATTAGTGCTAGTATCTACCCCCTAGCCATGGTTACATTAGGTTGAGGTTAGGTTTCATTACGTTTGGTTACGTTAAGTGTTATTCTAAAAAACGTAAAATATTGAATTAAAAAACAATTGAGTATCCGCTAGAATTCCGTTTACAGAAAACCATGTTCTTTATCCCAGTTCAAATAGTTCAGCATATACTTTTATATCTTTGAAATGGGCTGAAGAATTTGGTTTTCTGTAAACAGAATTCTTGCGGATACTTATTAAAAAAACTACTGAGTATCCGCAAGAGTTCTGTTTACAGAAAACCAAATTCTTCAGCCCATTTCAAAGATATAAAAGTATATGCTGAACTATTTGAACTGGGATAAAGAATGTGATTTTCTGTAAACGGAATTCTAGCGGGAACTATTGCTTTTTTTAATTCAATATTTTACGTTTTTTAGAATAACACGATATTAACGTAATCAAATGTAATGACACCTAACCTCAACCTAATGTAACCATGGCTAGGGAGTAGATACTATCACTAATGTAGTAGTTGTGAAGTAATTACTCCAGGAGATAATCTTCCTGAGGACAGGTTGGATTTGGCATACATATTAGTACATAACCTTAAAAATCATTTTCATTGTCGACTCGGACTGCAGTAGAAATAAACTTAGATTCTCAAGTACATGGAGCAACTGAAGTGTACGAATGGGTCTGTTTGAAGACATTGTGGTAGATGTATCTGGAACGCCAGATGTCGGTATCTTCAGTGTGTTGCCAGTCTGTGGAGCCGAGCGGCTACGTCTATGACTTAGGAAGGCAGCACTCCTAGGGCTTCAGTGGTAGCCCGAAACAGTCTTGGGGTACGCACAAAGAAGTTGTGTAGAGAGCTAGAAGACAATCGAATGAGGCATGGGAGTTCTGTTCTGCAAGCGAGACTAGTCGGTTGGACTAGTGGAAGGCATCAGCAGTGGAGCCGACCACACAAACTGTCCTCTAGCACACCATGTCTAGGTAGCTATGTCCTCCAGCTCTCCACACTACAATTGCTTTGTGCGTGCCACTAGACCGTTTCCGGCCACCACTGAAGCCCTAGGCTTCTATGCCTTCCCAAGTCGTAGAAGTAGCCGCCCGGCTCCACAGACTGGCAACACACTGAAGATACCGACATCTGGCGTTCCAGATATATCTACCACAATGTCTTCAAACAGACCCATTCACACACTAAAGTTGCTCCATATACATGTGAGAATCTAAATTTTGTCCTTTCCTACTGCAGTCTGTCACAACAGCCAGTTCTGTCCCTTAGCATATTCGTTGATATTTTACTTTCTGCTTCCTTACACACCAGTTCAAAATGTCTACCTACATTCTTCCATGCCCTCTTCTCCCAATTAGCAAGAATTATACTGTACCACAGTATACCATCATATATTCGTTCAAAGTTTCCAAAACTGTCACGGTACGCTTCCCAAAATTTTACGGCTTATTAACTTTTGTACTACATATATCCATGACATTTTCATGTCTATTCGACTTTCCAACGCCGCAAGCTTACATTATAAATTTAAATTTAAATGGCTAGCTCTTTATTTTTACGTTCAACCCACACTAAGTCAACAGTGCTATTTACACATCTCGCTCTTTATAACCTTTATTATTAGTGTTAAACTTAACACTGTTTTGCTTCACTTCAGAGTTCGTTACCGAGTTTCTAGTGGTACTGGTGGACCCCACAGAGGAGGCTCATTCGGACGTAAGGTGTCCGAGCTGTACGGACGCACCCTCGCAAAGTACCACGGCCTTCTGATCAGGAAAACCTTCTCTGGCATCCTCCTCCTCATCCCGAGAGACATCGCTTGTCTGTCTTTTTGCTCATTGGCATCCTGAATGATACCTAGGAACTTTTTGATATTGTGACACAAAAGGGCATAGTCTTGCCTTTTTAATGCATAATGTCTATATTTTGTTATGAACAATTTGAAACATTAGCCTTTATTAAAGTAGGAATCTTAAAGCATATTAGATGTTAAATACTGTACAGGCAGCATTAGTGCAAATTTACAGAAATTGACTAATTTGGACCTTGCTAATTCAAATCTGGGAAATTCCAAAACCTCATTACATTGATACACTGAGATCATATAACTTTTTTTTCCTAGGTAAGCTGCCAGGT
>WNGS01005641.1:3466547-3505834 GCA_020271785.1 Procambarus virginalis
CAGACTATCATCCATAGAGTAAGAAGTTACATTTCACTGATTCTCTGGTATCTCCAGCCCATGTTTCTACCCTTCCTTCCCAGTCTTTGTCTGCTGTTTTATATACATACTGCAATTTCTCTGCTGCCTCCCTTGTATAGCTGTAAGCTCTTCCAATTCTTAATTCTGCCTTCCTCCTTAGCCCTCCCAGGCCTATGACTGTCCAGGCTCCAACTTGCAATCAATAATGTTTTTGTCTTGGTCCTCAATCATGGCTTAAAGTTCTCTCCAACCAAGACTTCTGCTATTTAAACTCGATTATGGCTGTCTCAACCCTTCATCTTGTTCTCTGCCTCATTAGCAAGTTACACCCAATGCTACCTTGTATGCTGAAGCCCGTATCCTGTCTCTATAGGATTATCATGATCATTATATCATTACTGCATTTGCTATCTTGTGCAGCCTCCTGCACAAGATAGCAAATGCCACTCATGCATGTACAGTGCTTTGATTATTGCTCCTTGGGAGGGTCTTGTTCCCTTACGCCAGCTTCCTTTTCCTGCAAGAATGCGAGATTTTCTATCGGTTTACATTTGCACTTGACCTCGTGTTGTTCCTTGCTCCCATGGAGGGCCCCACTTGTGAAATGTTGGAAGGCATTGACTTTCATGGTAAAGGCTTATACCTTTTCTGTGATGAAAAGCTTTTCCTTGAATATTTTCCTTTCATTCACACTCCATTGCTCTGTTCACAGGTGGATTAAAGTCTGCTAATGGTGCTGGTTACTCCATTATTTTCCTGATCAAACCTACTTGTATCATCTTCACGGCAGAATTTTATGCAATTTTGTTTGCTCTTTATCAGCTGCTTTTTAGACATAAATGTTCCCTTGTCATTGTAGTTGAATTCCAACACTGGTTGTTTCTGGGTTCCCAGCCATTTTAATTACCTTTTGGACACTGCTGTTAAGGAGGCCATTCATACTGGCACCATTTCCAAATTAGGGACTCCTTATTCAGATTTCTGCAGTCTGTGACCGTTAGCAAGGTAGTTGATCTGGCATTACAGGTAACAAGCTGCACATGCTTAAAGGTGATCTATACCTTTGGCCTTCTTTCTACCAGCATAATTGAGCGTGGGGAAACAGCTTTGGCTAGGTTTTAAGCCTAGGTTCTAGGCTTTGGCTAGGTTGGTGACACGTGCTTGACTCGTGGGCACTTAATGCGACAACGCTCTGATCCCCATTGTCCCACTTAGTCATGCACCCCTTTGTCTCGATTTTCAGGATGATCATACATTTTGCTTTCCTAATTTCTATCTGGGTTGCTTGTCTTTTAATAGAATCTATTCTGGATCTTGTACCTTTGATGTCGCTCGTATTATGTCCTTATTGTTCTCGTATTGGCATGGCAAGTGATCCCATAATGCAATGTTACATAGTCTTCCTGGCTTAGCACCTTTTGCTAATTACTTATTTTAAGTGGCATATATTCAGGTACAATATTTGCCTTCTTAGTTCTAATGTATATAGTACTGCATTTTTCATTGTGAAGGACAGTGCAGTATTCCAAGCCAAAGGAGTTTTAAGACAGCTTTATCTCCACCAAGTATAATTTATTTTAGTTCATTTTTGTTTATTTGAAACTACAGTACTATAATGCAACTAAAAAATATTGGTTGGGGTCCAGAAAAAAGTATTGTATATTTTACATGTAAAGTACACAAGAACTTCTAGTTCAGATGCCCCATATGATCCAAACTTATGAGCAATCTTTGTACTGCAAAAATATTCAAATGCCAATACATTGGTATATATATAGTAGGGATAGTACAGTATATGCACATCACCATTGAGGAGTGGAAGAACACCAGGAACTGAACTGAACCAACTCCTGTTTTATCCATCCCCTAACCAATGAAGTGTGTTGTTGCATCAAGGAGCTGCAACCCTTGATTCCTAGATGAACGGAACTGGGGTAATATATGGTTCCCTCTGCACTAAGCCCAGAAAGTTATATAGTACAGTACTATCCTATGCACAGAAAACACATTGATAGCATCTCAAGACAATGTTTTCTCACTTCTTTCCACAGCCCAGGAGAGGAGCTTCACAAGCCACTTGACTACCCTTCAAAGTTCTTGGGCTTGCACATCATATCGAGGCACAAGCCACAAAATGGTGGCAAATTTTTGTTGTGAAATGTGGTTGAAATATTAAGGTATAAATAGCTGAATAATGGGTCAATTGGCCTTCTGCAGAGTAGTGTTGTTATTATTGAACATGAGAATAAAGAAAGGATGCTGAATTTATATCGGTGATAAGTTTGTAGCAGAATGTGCAACAGACTAGGATGCATAATATTCATGTAAATGACAAGAGTAGCACAAAATACTACAGCAGATATGAAATTTATTTTATAACATGTAAACATAGTACAGTATTATAAATATGGTTCTGTCTGACATACTGTATAAGTTTTATAAAATTATGATGAAATTAGTGAAATTAGTTCACACATTTCCATTAAAGTTCCTCCAACAAGCACAATTAACTGTACGACGGCACACGAATTACTCATCAAAAGTTCAATAGCCATGAATTACTTTACATGTATTTGTAATTTTCAAGGGACAAACCAGCTGAGACAAGAATCAAGATTCTTACAGAATTTTTTTTTTTACTGTACAGTATTTGGAAATAAATTTAATAATACAAGCTTCCAGTCTTCATGGTACTCTGACAATAAAGTTGCTGTATTTAGAGCTTAATGCTATTTTGGAGAAGTTATTTTATTTTCATATGATATAATTTGTGTTCGTGCTGAAGTTTGGTCCATATCCCATGGCACATGTTCACCAACCGCTGATCTCTTACTTCTTCAGGCAAAGACTTAACCCATTGGTATTCAGTTTTTATCACTACTGCTGCTAACTGTGAAAAAAATTATAAACATTTAGGTTTACATATACATATATGACTTAAATATAAATAATTGCTGCATACATAAAATTTTAAATTATTTGTGCACTCTAAAACTGTAGCCCAAGAATGAAGAAGTGGAAACAATTTAAAATCCCTTAATTACCAAAATAGAGCATTATGTGTATTGGAAATTAACCCTATATTTTAAAATCTTTATTTTGACAATCAAAATATTATTTCCTTACAATTCTCTTGAGGTACATGTACTTAGATGTAAAAAAATATTGGAAAGTAAATGTTATTTGTGGATATACCGTCACATTAACATGTCATCGTGCAGATGCTCTGGTGATATTTCTGGTTTTAATGAACACGGCAGAAAATTGAGGATTTTTAAACTGCCTTTGTCTGGACTTAACCTATACAATGTTAGAGACCGTAAATCCTTAAATGCCGTGTCAAGGTTTTCCTAGCCCAAACCAAGAGCATGACTTTTTAAGTAGACAATTAATGGCCAGGCCAAATGGTACATTACCAAACTAATCGAGTGATGTGTATGATGATTCATTAACTATGGAAAAGACAATCCTCTCCACTTAAACAGTTTATTATCCCAGTACTGTATTAAACATTATGGAAAACTTAATGAAAAAATATATAAAACTTTTGTGAGGGTAGTACAGTTGGGTTCATTCTAGACTCAAAGTTTAGAATTCAGGTTCAAAACCCAGGTGAGACAAATTTTTGGTTGCATTTTTAGCACCTAATGGGCCTGTTCACCTAGCAGTAGGTAGGTACCCAGGAGTTAGTAAGCTTATTGCATCCTGGGGAGGGTCAGTAATTTGACCTTGGGGGGACCTCGACATAAGCCTAATGTATACTATATATGCACTGGCTGCCTGTCCCCTGACAATGAATTATTATTAATTATGAAAAGGTAAAAGGGAGTGGAGAGAAAATGAGTTACATTTTATCAAAGCTAGTACTTTAACACGAGTTTGCTGTTCTCTTACCTTAAACTTACACTGTTGAATAAGAGCTATGGCAGCATAGAGTCTGCATCGAGCGATAATGTTAGGATCACCAAGGCGGAGTGCAATATCCATCTGCTTGAGAGATATTGCCCATGCTCTGTCTGCAAAATGGGTGTTATAGTCTCCAAGTGCAGAGCATGCACCACCCAGTGTAGAAAGCCAAGACATGATGCTGTCGAGGTGCTGCCATTCTTGAGCACAACGATTCATTCGAAAACACCACTTATCATCAATAATATAAGGTATCTGATCTTTCAAAGTCCACCAAATTATTAAATGCTCATTACATTCACTTGAAATATCGTTAGAATATTTCTGCTTAAACTTCAGTATCCACTGTTGAAACACTGAGAATTTGTATTTATCTGAATTTAGTAATTCCTTTAAAAACACAGCAAAATGTAATCCTTCACTCTGGCATTTTAGTTGAGGAATTCTTTTGAATGTCTTTTTAATTCTTAGTCCCTTCATGCCTTTACTAATACACTCTATGCCAACAAAGTCCCTCCAGTAATCTTCTGGGAAACAGCTCTGACTGCAAATGCAGACAGACATGCCAGCATGCTTTGATTCCTTGTCATTACAATGATCTCCAAATATCCACCACGATTTGTTTCTGTTATGAGCTCTGGCAGTGTTTTGAGTTACTGATAACACGTCCCAAAATGAGTTACCAGCAAGCACAATCACGTGTACCACACTTGCCATCTTGGGGGTCCTGTTCAGAAAGACCACATCATGTATTAGAAACCTACATACTTAGGTTTCAAAACTGAAACCTACTATACATACATGTCAGTTTGACGGCCATAAAAACATGCACCTGGGGTTGTGCCTAGCGACATAAAACTAAGGTCCTACACATGAGATACTGAGTTTAATGGCAACTGAAAGATAGTCAATATCAAAATTGGAATGTTTCTTTGGACAATCAAATGTTACATCATTTTAAAATAAATTATTCTTTATGCTGTATCTTAATTTATAGGCTAGTTATACACTGAGTCACCCTAATAATATATGAATTGCTTTCATTCTTGTTATTTATCTTGAGATGATTTCGGGGCTTTAGTGTCCCCGCGGCCCGGTCCTCGACCAGGCCTCCACCCCCAGGAAGCAGCCCATGACAGCTGACTAACACCCAGGTACCTATTTTACTGCTAGGTGAAAGTTACTCTGCCCATAGTTTCTCACCGGCGCCTGGGATCGAACCCAGGACCACAGGATCACAAGTCCAGCGTGCTGTCTGCTCGGCTCCTCTATTTACATAGAGGAATTAATGTTACATTTTGAGTTAAAAGAAAATGTGTGCTATGACAAGCAGCTAGATTTTGCATAGACTCTATAATTGATATGACAACTGACATAGAAAATTCAATTCAATAATAAATACAATACAGTGTATACAATCAAATAAAACACAAGGTACTACAATAACACAATGCACTAACAGGCTTTTGCTCAAAGTTCACAGTTTGTACTATTAATTTTAGTCTGATTTACCTGCCTTAGTTCAAAATACACCTGAAAAAATCCTCATGAACAATGTAGGGACCCTTCACAAGCCATTGATTTTCTGCCCCCGTCGAGGCACTTAACAGATATAGTGGCCTTCAGATAAATTCAGGTATACAAGAATATATGTACTACAGAGCGACCTCCGTCATCACAGTTAACTTATAATTACAATTTATATAAAATATACAACTATGATCGTTGACAAGTAAGCACTTGCCTACATTCACCGTGTATGGAGTTGTTACTGTTTGAGAGGTATAGCGTTCGGATGAGCTAGTCTACAAACTCCTCTTCTTGATGGTAAGTGCAGTTTGCATGACAGGTTTATCCCTCGATGACTGCACGAGTACAAATGTTGGGAGACGCGGTTATGTTTCTGGCTTCTTAATCTTGATAGGATCAGCAAGCTGGTAAGACTGCATGATGGTCATGTTTACACACTGATCAGTCGGTTGGGCAGCCGGGTCATCCTCACGTTTTCTTAGGTGTCCATAGGGGGTCTCTTCGCTATTTTGTTTAAAGAGTATTAAAGTATACATACTGTTTTAACAGTGTTGGGTTTTGGTTTTACGTTTGGTTTAAAGCTTATCAACTACGGGGAAGTTATTAAGGCTATGGGGAGAGCTTAATCTTCCAGCAAATATATGTTCACTTAGTCCTGGACTATACTCTAGCTATATTTGTAAGTGTCCAGCTGTTTATATATATATATATATATATATATATATATATATATATATATATATATATATATATATATATATATATATATATATATATATATTAGTATAGTTTAAGTAGTATACTGTAGGAAGAGCAGATTTTGTGAGTATACTAATAGTCGTCGATATTTTCTTAAACTGTGCCCGAAACGCTTTGCGTAATAGTGGCTTTAGGCATTGTATGTACTAGCCCTATCTATTAACTCCATCACTCTGTACAATCACTTTTATGTATGTACCTTACCTAAATAAACATTTTGATTTTGATTTTGTTGTATATGAGTACTGAAGTTAAGTCTTTTGTCTATGTTTAGGCCAAGGAACGTTTCACCAATTTTTCTATCAATGTTTATATTGTCTATCTGAAGATGCATTTGGTTCAGTAATTTGTTTCCAAATATAATGTAGAATGTCTTTTATATGTTTAGTGTGAGCTTCTTGCTTGACATCTAAGAGTGAACGTTTATTAGCTCATTATTTACAATATTATTTAGTGCGTTTGTTGTGGTTTGAAAAACGATGGTAGCGTCGTCAGACCAAATGGTGTATGAGATACTTTGTGCTCTAAATAAATATTTTATTCATACATTCACATATTGCTCTTGCAGTAGTCCCTCATGCAGAACATGGTAGCAGTGCATTAATTACTGTGTTCCTCAGCTTGTTAATAATAATAAAAGTTCTAAGAGTTCATATATGTTTTTTCTAACATCAGTTCTATTATCTATTCAAACGCCAGTGTGCACAGGATATAAGGGACAGAGTCTATTCTCTCATTAATGATTTTACTAAATCTGCTTTCACAGTTCATGTAAATGTATTCATTCAAAATGATCTGCTACCAGAAATTTTAGCCAAATATCCCCAGTTTGCTAACTGTAGGTAGTAACTGAGTGATTGTAACCTATCTACCGCTGCCCACTGGATGGGGGGCGGTGTGCAGGACAAGCATATAAATTGTGACACTAGCTCTCCACATATGTCAGTTGCTTAATTTAGAACCTGTACTTGAGGTCGATCTCGAACCCATTGTTGATGAGACGACTTTTATTGAATTTTGTAACTAGCTCATCAAGATTGTAACTTGCTTAGCTAAATGAATTGTGGGGTTCAGTCCCTGAGCCCATTAAGTGCCTCTGTAACCCTTTCCACTACCGCCCACGGGATGGGTATGGGGTGCATAATAAATGAACTAAAGTAACTAACAGTTCATGTCATATCTACGTCATGAACATAACCCAATGTACTTTATGGTATCAAAACAAATAAATAAATAAATAATTCTACGTATTATTTGAACTTCGATGGTCAAAGGATTTGAGCATCAAAGGTATAGCGACTTTCCAGCGCCACGGTTGAAAATTAAGGCGGCGACCTTGAGAACTATGAGCTGATCACATACAGCTGAGATCGATTGAAGCTTGGCTGCATGGTGGCGTCCGCAGCCCAGCGTAGATTTGGCCTCTGGAATTTCCGATTTGATGAGGATATACGTACACGTTTGACATAGCAAAAATCCCCTATATTGTATAGTTTTTCGCGATACCCACTGTAGGAAAAGATGAGATTGAGTCTCGACTCAACTCCAGTGTTGGCCAGATTAAACAGTGCTTAACATAATCCGCGCGAACGAGGCGCAGTCATGCAGCATGTCATTCTAGCTGTCAGGGCCGCCGAAAGGGGTTGGTTATGGCCGGTGGTGGAACAGCTGCAGGTGTGTTGATGAATCATATGGGGTCAGTTGACAGCTCGAGCAGGAGTACTGGCAAGAACTGGTTTCGCAGCTAAACACAGCGACCAGTTGTGACAAGGTTGGTGTTGAGGCAGACTTAGTGCTGAACTGAAGGCCTATCAAAGAGTCCATCCCTGTATAGCTTAATAACCAACTATGCAGCGAGTACTTTATTCCAGAAATATAGTTCAGGACTGAAGTAAACTCGATCTCGATAAGTGTGCGAGACTGCAAGCAGGTTGCATATCTGGAAGACTTATACTGAACTGGAGTATAAGTTGTTGCCGGGTTTCGTGTAACTATAGGAAGCAAGCGAGTAAATATGAAACGGGGTCTGAGAAGGGCAACCAATTAAGAATTACATGTAATTATATACCCAAATCAGCATTACATGCAATTACATCACAAGTTAGAATTACATACACAAACCAGAATTACATGCAACAATAACAGGCTACTGTATATGGAGGTAAGAGTTAACCATGACGGGCTATATTCAGAATCTCTGTTAACAGTATTAATGTTAAAATTTGATTTGTTTAATTGTTCACCACTTTATGTAAGCGCCAGGACTATCTGTTGTTGTTTCAGATTCAGCTACTCTGAACAAAATGTTGCAAGTAGCACGGACTATAGTGAGCCCGTCGTACTCGCCTGATGTACGCGTGACTAGCAATTGATTCCAGTTTTTAAATATTTGTTCTCAAAAATTAAAAATATAGTTAGCAGGATCATATGTTGTTGAACTGCTGTTTTCTGTTTCCGGAGTAAATCTCTTCTTGTATTCTCACTAGATTATAAATTCCACATTATACATGAAACATAGCCTAAAAATAGACTTGCCTGTATAAATAGCGTATAAATTCTTGTATTACAGTGCAGTAACTTGTGTAGTTAAACACAATACACCTGCGTGACAAACTGTCATGCAGGTGTAATTGTCACGTCGTTCCGGTGACACCACGGAGCCTAACTCAGTATACCTGCAGACCTCAATTTATCTATCACTGAACTGCATTATTAGCTAATATCAAACTGTATAAAGAATAAGTATATAATGCTCTGTTTTTTTGTCTAATAAGGTATTTCGGTGCGAGTGCTCACCAAGATTATACAACTGGTGGGAGTGTGTGGAAACTGTGTGAGGTTGTCTGGCCTCGCCCTGCCTTGCACAACCCTTGTGCTCGCCAGTCACCCAACACACACTACGGGGAGTGCACGCTTCCGTTCTCTTCTTCCCAAGGTAAATTAAATAACTGTTGAATAATAACTATATTTATGGCAACATATAAGCGAATTGCGCCTTTTGGTATTAACCAAGCGGGTTATTAAAGAGAAGCAAGCAGTGGCGGCTGAACTAGTAGTACAGTGGCAATTGTAGACTCTACTTAACCAGGTACATACATTACTTCTCCGATTTCCTTATAATAATGATTACATAGTTACCCGAGGACCACTCTCTTCAATGCCCCTCGATGGACACAGGAAGCCGGCGGCTTGTCAAAGGTACTCCATTATTTATCCTTTTCAATCTTCCAGGTCGATATGTATTAACCTAAGTACACCGTTCAAGAAAAAAATTGAACGTCATCCATTATAACTTGAATTAACGGCCACTGAGGATGGGTTGGTATAAAAGCTTGCACGAGACCTCTAATGCCTGGCTTCGAATCCTAATATTAACACCTTCAGCCCATCCTCGACAAAAAAAATAAATTTTCGTTATTCCAACCGCTACTCCTATATGTATGAATAGAATCATTAGTATCTGTACGTTGACATGTACGTAAATGCATGCATGTATGTATCTATACAATTTTGCATTATTTTGGCTGCATCTTTCAAACAAAATGTATGACAAAAAATGAACAATTTAACGCATCTTTCTTAGTATGGGTTTCAAGATATGATATATATATATATTGCGTGGGTGTAGCGCAGGTGGTGACAATGTACCACAAAGATAACACGGATGGTGTTAAGGTGACGCCAAGATAGCAGAAAGCACGTGCTGGGCACTGCTGTGGGGGCCATCATAGATAAGTGTATGGAATTTTACCCTTAAACAAACCAGTACAGTACTTGATTATTTGCCTCGGGGGAGGGGGGGGGGGATTCCTTAATCACGAACAAATCCACAAGGCCGTGACGAGGATTCGAACCTGCGTCCGGGAGCTTCCCAGACGCTGCCTTAATCGACTGAGCTACATGTTCATTTGATGCATCACGCTATTGTGATTTCTGTGTGCTCCTTAATCATCCTAAGTGTCGCAGAACAATAATTATTCCCAATTTTCAGAATGGCTGCCGGGTCCGACGAGATAGAGCGAGCGTGCGAGGTCAGCCCAGGATGCGAACTAGAGCCAGAGATAGAGATCGAGCCAGCATGCGAGGTTGGGCCAGGATACGAGGCGTTGCCAGTTAGCGAGGTCGGGCCTGACGTTTCGACGGGCGAGGCCGGGCTGGTGGTGGGCTTGGCCCTCCTCAAGAAGGGCTTCTCCCCGACCCCTGAAGGCCAGCTCCTCCTGGATGGGTATCTGGACGCCTACACGGAGATGAACAAGTATTACTAACACTTTTGAGTTTGTTGGTGCATAGTTTATGGCATGTGTGTGTGTGGGGCGTCTTGGTGGGCCTTAATTTTCATTCTTGAGTAGAAGCGGCAGTAATAATGAATACTAATTTGAATATTAATAAAAGTAACTTTACACTATATAAATTTAGTGAGCAATTCAGATATTTGTACGTACATTTTTTTAACAAATTTGTTCTAACAATGATTAGATGACAAACATAAATGTGACCCGCAAATTGTTGAATTCCAAAGTGTGCCTACAATTGTGCATGCTTTAATGTGTTGTTAACGTAAATAGTTGTTTTTTAGCTAAATGGAGAAAATTGAATTCTGTAACACAGTAGTAGATATAAACTCATAATCGAGGGACCCGGGTAGGACAAACGGTTGGGTATGATGCCTCTCGCATAATGCATCTGGAAATTGGGCAATTTTTGTGGTTTGCATCCTGGGAAAGGTCAGTAATTGGCCTAGGGGGGGGGGATCTCTATAAGCCAAATTATAGGCTTAAACATTGTAAAAGCCTTAACTACATATAAAAAGTTTTGATAGGTAGAATACTGTAAAATAATATATATATATATATATATATATATATATATATATATATATATATATATATATATATATATATATATATATGCAACAATGATCACAAAAACACTGATCCAAGTATGCAGAATAACCACATGTGAAAAATAGAAAATGCTTAACGCGTTTTCGGCTAATTCGCCTTCATCAGAGCAAAGTAGAATGAAGATCAAGATCATCTTCATTCTACTTTGCTCTGATGAAGGCGAATTAGCCGAAAACGCGTTAAGCATTTTCTATTTTTCACATGTGGTTATTCTGCATATATATATATATATATATATATATATATATATATATATATATATATATTATATATATATATATATATATATAATATAATTTTTTTTTGTTTGAACAAGTGTACAACAGTATTTATGCGCCTGACAAAACTATTAAGATATATTGGCTAACCGCAGTCTACTACCACAGGTAACGGTAGTAAAGCTGTTGCTGGCAAAGATTACATCACACTGGAGGATGTTTTGTTGCAGATATAAATACATTGGTCTGATCGAAATGCATCATAATTTTTAATACTTGTGCTTGCAGACCTTGGAGTGTCTGTAGGTTCTCTTGTCAGACCTAATTATTTGGAGCATTATGGTTTTAACAGGAGGGGGGGAAGGTTGTTCGGTTCAGTTTCATCACATTGTTAAATTTTGAGATTTGGCAGTTTATTTGTAGATCTTATCCATATGAAATATTCTGAACCCTTATCCCGTGCAGCGACCAGGTTGTTATAGCTGTTAAGGGAATCTTATTGTATATTGCACGAGAGATTCTCTGGTATTTAAAAAGACCTCGACTCTGAGAGAAATTGTGCTGGTGTAAGAGTTCAGCCAGGTGTTTAGCCTGACACGAATAGTTTGTATGTACGTATTTTTTTCTGCTGCAGTGTGAGCTCTGTTGACTGTTTAACCATTTAATATAAAAGTTATGACCTTGTAATATAAACACACGCCATTATTTAGTGTTTCAGCTTTGAGCGTTGCAGTATTCTTATATTCTTTGTGGTGGGAGTCCCTTTAGTACAATTGGGTTAGTTTCCCTCTCAATCGTTGATTCAGAGTTCGAATCCCTGGTGGTACAGAAATGGTTGGGCGCGTTTCAAATCATGTAATGCCCCTTTCACCAAGCAGTTCCCAGGAGTTAGTCGGCCTGTTTCCCAGTTTGGTGCCTTCTTTTGATAATTACTTAGTCAGCTTGTTGTGGGATTGCATCCTGGGGAGGGTCAGTAATTCGACCTTAGTGGGGGGGGGGGAGAATCTCGATAAAAGTCTAACCTGTATATATACACTGGCTACATGTTCATACACACTGAATTATTATTACACAATTTATGGTGGGGTGCAGAATACGTGAAATTTAAGGCATGTATGTTATATTTAAAAAGTAATTTAAACTTTATATGGTTGGAACCTCTTTACTGTCAGCATACAAAATGAGTCATACTCGCTTAACTAATTGAAAGCATATCATTTACGCAATGATAAGAGTGTTTGGTAGATATAAATGACTAGCTGCCTTGTATGGCCCAATAGGCCTTGCATTTCCTTAAGTCTTGTGTTCGCATGTGTTAGTAATAAGGCAATGGAAGTAGAGCTAGCAGCAGAGATTGTTTAATAATAATAATAATAATAATAATAATAATAATTAATTTATTTAGGAAAGTACATAGTTGCAAAGTTACAGTACAAACATTGTTTGATTTAAAGATAGAGGTAGTACATACAATACCTAAAGTCACTAGTACGCATAGCGTTTCGGGCAAGGTGAGGTGGGGAAAAAAAAAACTTGTAGACTAAAACTTAATAGTAATTGAGCTTAAGTATAAATTGCGTTGTAAGAAAAAAAATAGATAAAAAAAGTGGGGGAAAAGGTAGAAAATAGCCATTATACAAGTTGGTCAACAAACGGCGTTTTTTTTTTTTTAAATGGTAAGACATGGGTTGACATTTAGAAGTAAGGTAGGTTACATGGAATTAATTAGGTAGTTCTTAGTTTTCTTCTTAAACTGGTTGAGAGAGGTACAATATGTGACATGATTGGGAAGGTCATTCCACATTCTTGGTCCCTTGATTTGCAGAGCATTCCTAGTTTAAGTCTTGCTCTTGGAATATCAAATAGGTACTGTATTTGTTTCTGGTGTGGTGCCCATGAGCTCTGTTACAACCTTCTAGGAAGCGTTGAAGGTCAGGATTGACATTAGAATTCAGAGTTTTAAATGTATAGAGTACACAAGAGAGGATGTGCAGTGACTTGACTGCACAGAACTGTAACACAGTTCTGTTACTCGGAAATCCTTAGAACCGTGTCAACAGCCTTAATTCGACTAGAGGCGATAAGAGATGAAAGTTGCGGAAATAATAGTAAATATACTTAACATGGTTACATCAGCATTTATACAGCTACCCGAGGCTAATGCAGGGGGTTTGCAGTGTTTGTGTAAAAAGCTAGCAATGTTAATATTAAAATCCCCATCTCACAGGCTTGTCATACGGGGGCATGAAATCAGTTAATCCGGACTGGCAAACTTTAGATGGATTATGAAAGTATTCTCAAGAGTGTCTATAGTAATTGCAAAGCTCCAGGTATCTCAAACCGGGTGGTTTGAGATGCCTGAAGGATGTGACTGTAAGAAAGACTGGATAATTACGGTGAGAATAACGTAAGAATGTACTGTAGTTAGATGACTGAACTAGATATAACTAGTAGAATCTGGTAGTTTTGAGAGGTGAATGATGAAAGTAAAAAAAAATTGTACAGAATCTATATGGTTAAAAAGTTTACGAGGAGGACGTTGAAAGGAATATTATACATTAGTTTGTTCTTTAGAGGCGGCCGCCCCATTTTACAGGTGTTCAGAAAGCCACACAATTCAGAGTAGCAAGACTCCACACCCGTCATGTGGTTGGTCACAGGTGTGATTGATCCACAAGTAGACTCTGTATAAAGCTGACAGAAGGCGTTAATTGGCGACAACCAAATATATTCAATCAAAAAGCTTGACAATTTTCATTATCTTGTCAACAGTTAGACATGAATCAAACTGTCCACGTCAACACAGTTTACATTTTGCTTTTCTCCACCAGATTCTTTCAGATCATGGGTCCACTGTTTCAAGTCGTCTCTACTGATGTTCAGTCCAAAGTAAGTGTTTCCTGTGCTCTCCGGAACACTGTTAGTGTCGCCACTTCGAGAATATTTGTACCAGTAGTGTTAGTCCTACGCTCGCCTGGCTTAGGATATGCGCTAGTTAGTTTAGTTCATTTATTATGCACCCCATACCCATCTTGTGGGCGGTAGTGGAAAGGGTTACAGAGGCACATAATGGGCTCAGGGACTGAACCTCTCAATTCATTTAGCTAAGCAAGTTACAATCTTGATGAGCTAGTTACAAAATTCAATATACATCGTCACATCATCAGTGGGTAAGAGATCGACCAAAAGACAGTTTCTAAATTAAGCAACTGACATGTGGAGAGCTAGTGTCATAATTTTTGTCCTGCACACCGCCCCCCATCCAGTGGGCAGCGGTGGATAAGTTACAATCTCTGTTACTACCTACAGTTAGCAAACTGGGAATATTTAGCTAAAATTCTGGTTGCAGGTCATTTTGAATGAAATATTTACACATCTTTTGGAACATTTGTTATAGAATTGTCTCTGAATTCACGTATCTTTTCGCACTCCATCACATATTGACGGAGGGTGTGCGAATAATTTTGTTGAGTTTACATTTGGTCAGGTCTACATCAGCAGATGATGAATTCCCAGAGATACTTATAAATAAGTATAAGCCGAGGAGGAGTAACGTCTAGAAGTCTGCTGATCTTATTGGATGATCCATAGATGTGTGGCTCCTTTTTCATGACGGTATGATGATAGATGGAATGACTGGTGTCGATTTCACTTTGTCTCACATCTAAGATTTTGTTGAAGTTCTTGGTGTACTATTGCTCCGACTGCTTATTGGCAATCCAAGGTTAAACTCAATTTCTCCTTTTAAAGGCAGAGTCTTTGGCTAACTCATCAGCTAGACAGTCCATATTTAATTTTACTGTACTGTAGTTGAAATTTCCGTTGCTTGGCATTAGGCTCCAGCAGGTGTGTGTGTGTGTGTATAATTTTAGCGTCTATAAATGTTGTAGGTAGACGCTGTGCGTGATTTAGTGAGTAACTTGTGGTTTTATGGGAGGGGAAAAGGGACCATCCCTCACTATGCAGCCTCCGTCTCTTGTGGATAAGCAATGGGGTCTCGACCTCCAGTGTTGCTTCGCTTTATTAGTCTCGGTAAAATGTTGATTTGTACCAAGAGTTGCTGGTGCTGATTCAACAAATGGATGTTTCGCGGGATATGAAGTAAACGCGTTAAATAGGGTTAAATTATAAAAATACCTACTTAACACCAGAAATTGTTTGTACAGAAATGTTTACACAATAGTTAACTAACACATAGTTAAATTTTAATTGTACGGCAATCGCAAACAGGACTTCGGCATGTTAATTGTAAAGTGTGTATGCGGTAAACACTTGCTTCTCTGCCTGTAATGATGCATTCGTGTAGCATCTCGTGAGCTTTGTACATGGTCCCCCGTACGCTGACATGCCAGACGGTGTGTGTAATGATACACAGGTGTGACCAGCAGCCTCTTAACACAACACAGGCTGATAAATGTGTTATCAAATTAAGATCTTAACATTTTATTTTATCAGTTTGAGGATGCCGTACTCTTCAAATAAATCTGTGATAAGACTTTCACAATTTCTCGAATGTTGTAAATTTGAAGTGATCGTGGCACTGGAGAAGGATTGAAACAACCTTTTACTCGTATAATGAAAGTGGATAAAAAATTATTTATAAACTCATGCGGGTCATATGCGTGTTACAGATTAAAAAAAATTACCCCCATTTATAACTTCAGTAACTAATTTTACCCTTTATCCTACTTCGAATTGAAGTAAATATGTGATTACGATTCCACCAAGCGCACATTACACAAGACACACACATGTTAGTTTGGTCTGTGAATAATTAATAAAGATTGAAATTCTAACACATAGCCAAGTGCAAATTATTACCGCAGCTCTAATTGTATAAACGTTGCTAGACACTAAAGTGCTTAGTAATCTTGCTGCTAACAGATAACAGAACAGGAATTTAAGTGCTTAACCAGTTTTTTTTCCTTAATCAAATTTGTTAAAGCAACCACCTTTAAACTTGGCCGAAGCGCTGAGCATAGAGCTTCATGCACAAAAAAATATGCCTAATTATGCTTGTACGTACTGTATATGTATACAAACTAATGTAAGGTTTTAGAGTAACTATATACTTACAATTTACCTGCGGTGACTACATAAAAATCGGGATAATACAGCGGTTTTCAATTAAATGGTCCTGGGTTCGTTTCCCGTTTCGGTAAGTTTTATTGAACCTGATGCTCCTGTTCACCTAGTGGTAAATAGGCACCTGGGAGTCGGGCAACTGTTGTAGGTTGGATCGTGGCATCGGTAAACCAAACAGGCTTGGTTTGGTTTACCGAACCAAACTAAATGGTTTGGTTTAAACTAAATGGTTTAGTATAAACTAAATGCAGGCTTTGTCCCTGACATGAAAAACCAAACCAACTACTGTAGTTGGCGTTTGAGTGACTGGGTGTGGTGACGTGGTAAGGATGCTGAAGTAGCCTGCGCGTTGACTGAAGGTGAAGATTTATTTTTTAAACGTCTATTGGTATGACTTGGGTGTTTTGTGTGTAGGTGGGTGACCTTCCCAGGGTCCTGGCCTGAGTGGTGGTGAGGTTTCAAGGCATTGGTTGTTGTTGTCTTGCATGCATGCACATCCTTCATGCTTCGTGACTACGGTTAGAAACGCTGTCCAGATTTTTGTTTCTTTAACCATAGTTATTTGCTTAAACCCACGAGCATTAAGTCTAATATGTTTAAAGGGTTTTGCATTTCTTTGTTCCTGGAAGGTGGTAATTTCTACCCTTGCGGGATTTCATTATCAAGGCACATGCTGTTTCCTGAAGATTAGCTCCTTTTGCCCCTAAATTCTCAGTTGTAAAAGGAGATGGGCAAGAACTCTTGCGAAGGGGGCTTGGGGACTAATGAACCCGTTAACTGATGGTGTTGAAGGTGTGAGAGCAGGCTAGGCCGTCAACCAGTATTAAAAGCACATTTTTGGCAAGCGGTAAACTTTAAAATAATTGGAAGTTTTAATTTTAGTATATATAAAGTTTAAAGTAAGTACAAAGTATTTACCCATAAAGTACAAAGTATTTGCTGCACCTGCTAGATACCTGCTTGATGGGGTTCTGGGAGTTCTACTCCCTAAACCCGGCTGAAGGCCAGGCTTGACTTGAGAGCTTTTCCTGCAGTAATCATTGAAAAGTTTTGCGAGTGGTTCTAGTTTCACATTAGGATGATAAAAATAGGTCTGTGGTCAGGTTACAATATATGTATGCAAATTGTGTGTAATGCTTCTATTATATTATTCCTGGGTGTAAGGACCTCATTGTAAATAAGCTTCGCACGGCTAGTCTTCAAATTCTCAACTATCGGTTATTGTTAGTGTGTGTGTATACTGTATATATTTATTTTAGCTCAGCGTGGTTACCCCTTCCCTGCTCCCAGCAATTCTTGTGCACCTAGTTACTTTTAAAGGGGAGAAATGCTTTTGGCAATTTCTTTGCCAACTTCCTCAATTTTTTTTCTTAAATTTGTTATTCGTAAGTAAAAAAAAATCTAACATGGGTGTATATTGCATCAGTGCTATTTAGTCATGGGTTTATGCTTTTGACTTTGTGGCTGTGTAATTTACGTTGTTGCATTTTTCATTCATTTAAATGTCTTGTATCAAATTAGTTAAGAAATGTTAACTTTCATAATAAGCTTGATAATGTGCAGAGACTAAAACCTGTGAGTGGTGCAGGTGCGGCTGCTGCGGGAGTACTGTAGCGGCGAGGCTGTCGTCCACTACCACACACTCCACTCCATGATCGATTACGAGACCAAACATAATCTACTTACCAGCAAGGCCAAACCCTCAGGAGCCAGGACGCTGCTACGACTACACAGAGCTCTAGGTTGGTTAGTGTGTCAAGTTCACTGTTTCCTGTATTAGAAATATAATGTTGGATAGTGCTAAAATTGTTACATTTTGAATTGACAAAATCATGCGTCGTTCCATGCCACATCAGTTTAGATCCATCTAAATGATTAATTTTTCACAACCTAAGACGTAGTACTCTAGTATGTAGTCCGGTCTTCGATCTCGCTGTATATTTGATGTGAAATATGTCAAAACGCAACACTCGTGAAACGAGCAGTAAAATAGGTAGCCTGACCCGGTTTTAATACTAGGCTATCTTGAGGTTATCTTGAGATGATTTCGGGGCTTTTTAGTGTCCCCGCGGCCCGGTCCTCGACCAGGTCTCCACCCCCAGGAAGCAGCCCGTGACAGCTGGCTAACACCCAGGTACCTATTTTACTGCTAGGTAAAAAGAAATAGGGTGAAAGAAACTCTGCCCATTGTTTCTCTCCGGCGCCCGGGATCGAACCCGGGACCACAGGATCACAAGTCCAGGCTATGAGTAATTTATTTCACCAGTATATACACAAAGGAAGTGAATGAAAATAGTAGAGCAAACAAGTTATAGGTACACAATAGCATATTCAACCTATATAGATAGATTACAAATGTGACTTCTTTGAACACAGTCATTTAGAACAAAACGGGTGTATGTTATTGTTAAATTTGGCGATATTGTATTTATCTGAATAATAAAATCATGCTGTAAATGCAGCCATTATACTTCACAAGACAGAAACCATTTTTGTTCATCCTGTGATAGGCTTTATTCACAAATGTGTGTCTGATTTGCCTTCCCTTCATCATATAAGCTCAGTGTAACTACCTCATCGCTGTTCCATAACTCGTCGCCTTCCTTTTGCTTAAAGAATAAACATTTCTCCAGATCAGTCTGTCGAGTTTTATCTGTTATATCTTGCAATTCTTACGTGTACTTAGTCTAGTCAGTTTTTGCATCGTCGGCAAACATCTACGTAAATCATCATACTTGCTCATTAATATAACAAATTCGAAGCGGTATGGGCCCTAGTACCGATTCTTGTAGTAATTTGCTCGTTACTTGCCTCCCTCCTGGTCTCTATCTTGCTATGACTTTGTTTCCTCTTGGATTTATATGGTATATCCCCGTTCAGTCCGCTGTCAGTTTTTTCTAAAATTTGTTCAGTAGGTTCCTGTGTGGAACAAAGACATACTGGCAATCCAGAATTTGTAGCGGGCCCACCCTGCCTGATTTCTTTAGCACCTTACGGGGTATAAATGAAGACACAGGCTTGTATAATTGTACCTCCTGTCTGGGATATCCCTCTTCTTATAAATAGGTTATAAATAAATCCAGAAGTCTGGTGAAGCATTGTAAAGTATTGAAAGACGTTTGCTTGTATCTTGATGTATTATTTAGCAACCATGGGGTGACGTGCTACGGTTATTGTTGCGTTCTTGGAATCCTTCGTTTAGAAAACACATTTCCGTTTNTTGTTATTACTGTTTCTATTATAATGTTTAATGTTAAATAAGCTATGAGCATCAATGACTGTAACAGGATATGACTGTGTCAGAATATTCTTATTTATTATGTTACTACTGCTGGGCTTAGACTCGGTTATAAGTATTTCTGGGAATTCTCATTATCTGCTGATGTGGACCTGACCAAATGTACTGAACACAAATGAGACTAAAACTCTTGTTCTGTGTATTAATTATGTTGTTTATATTAATGTTACCATATTTCTGGTATCTATTTTGCATGTTTGGTTTTGAAATCCTTAAAGAGCTGACTTTGAATAACAAAAATTACTCCTCCACTGTTTTTCAGTACACAATTAGGCTAAATTGGACAGGAGGCTACAAGAAAATTTGACAAAGATTTGTAGGTACATTAAAGTAAAAATTGAGGGTTATAAACAGGTACATGGTAGCATAATTTGAGGATCATTTCAAGGTATAATGCATAAAATATGCGTTCAATATAACAACCGCGATATAAGATGATAGCAATGATTACAATGGTAAAGTTGTATGGCTTAGGTACATATATATTGGGGGATTGGGTAGCACTAGATTATTGCATCTCCAGGCTTCGATTAGTCATAAATTTGTTCTCTATTGATTATTATGATGGGTAAAATAATGTGTTATTCTAGTGAAACGTACAGTAATTGTGTAGTTAGTTGCATACTCATGAATTTCTACATAACAATGCCTATAAACCAAGGAAAGAAATTAGTCACACAATTAAGTATCCTTGATCACATACACAATTTATACAACAAACTGAAAGCAACATCACATAGACTGTTTGCACTGATGGATCCCTCAATTCGGCTCCTGCAAATTAATAAATGACTTTGCATCCCACACACATGTAAATTTTGACCCTTAGAAACTGTCCCGAAATTAAACAAAATTGAATAAATCATATTGAGTCATAGGATGGCATGGAGTACAACGGAAGTGAAGAATTTTCCCAGTGCATACTAGGACAGGACGTCATTTCCGGAAAACAATATCTACACAAAATATCAAACAGCAATTGCTTTTGTTTCGTGATTTTCGTCTCACGAAGCTTTTGTTTCGTGAGACTTCGTGGAGTTGTATACTCCAGAGTATACAACTAATAATAGCTCAGTATTAAAATATGCTGAAAATGTTAATTTGTTCTAAACTCGCACAACCCAATTACTTGTCCCTTTTCTTTAAATGACCTTTAAACACACACACACACACACACACACACACACACACACACACACACACACACACACACACACACACACACACACACACACACACACACACAGAGTTTAACACCAGTAAATGTAAAGTTATGGAAATGGGATCAGGTGATAGGAGACCAAAGGGACAGTACACAATGAAGGGGAACAGCCTACCTGTAACGAGTCGAGAAAGAGATCTGGGAGTGGATGTGACACCTAATCTAACTCCTGAGGCACATATAAATAGGATAACGACAGCAGCGTACTCTACACTGGCGAAAATTAGAACTTCATTCAGAAACCTAAATGAGGAGGCTTTTAGGGCGCTTTACACTGCATACGTGAGACCCGTCTTAGAGTATGCCGCGCCATCATGGAGCCCCCACCTGAAGAAACACATAAGGAAACTGGAGAAGGTTCAGAGGTTTGCGACGAGGCTTGTCCCAGAGTTACGAGGGAAGGGATATGAAGAGCGACTGAAGGAACTGAACCTTACGACACTAGAGAAAAGAAGGGAGAGAGGAGATATGATAGGGACATATAAAATACTCAGGGGAATTGACAAAGTGGAAATAGATGAAATGTTCACACGTAATAATAACAGAACGAGGGGACATGGGTGGAAACTGGAAACTCAGATGAGTCACAGAGATGTTAGGAAGTTTTCTTTTAGCGTGAGAGTAGTGGAAAAATGGAATGCACTTGGGGAACAGGTTGTGGAAGCAAATACTATTCATACTTTTAAGACTAGGTATGATAGGGAAATGGGACAGGAGTCATTGCTGTAAACAACCGATAGCTGGAAAGGCGGGATCCAAGAGCCAATGCTCGATCCTGCAAGCACAAATAGGTAAGTACAAATAGGTAAGTACAGGGTGCTGGTGGCTGAGTAGACAGCACGCTGGATACGTAGTCATGTGGGTTGGGTTCGATTCCCGGCGCCAGCGGCAACAAATGGGCAGAGTTTCTTTCACCCTGATGTCCCTGTTACCTAGCAGTAAATATGTATCTGGGAGTTAGACAGCTGTTATGGGCTGCTTCCTGTGTATTCACCTAGTTATATTCACCTAGTTGTTCTTGCGGGGGTTGAGCTTCGGCCGCCTAATCAATCAACTGTTACTAACTACTAACCCCCCCCCCCCCACACACACACACCCAGGAAGCAGCTCCGTATAAGTTGTCTAACTCCCAGGTACCTATTTACTGCTAGGTTACATGCTACAAGGTAACAGGGGCATCACGGTGAAAGAAACTTTGCCCTTTTGTTTCTGCCTGGTCCGGGAATCGATGCCGGGCCACAGAATTACGAGCCCTGCGCGCTGTCCGCTCAGCTACCAGACCCCCATCTGGTAGCTGTGTGTGTGTGTGTGTGTGAAAATAGTTAGTAGTTAGCAACAATTGATTGATTGACAGTTGAGAGGCGGGCCCAGAGCTCAATCCCCGAAAGTACAACTAGGTGAATACACACAGGGGCCTCGCGGCTGAGTTTCTTTCATCCTGGTGCCCTGTTCACCTAGCAGTAAATAGGTACCTGGGAGTTAGACAGCTGCTACGGGCTGCTTCCTGAGGATGAGTGTGTGTGTGCGTATTTAAGAGAAATCTATGTAGTAGACATAATAGAGGAAAAATAAATTGGTTAGAAAGGCGGGGTCCAAGAGCTATAACTCAATTCTGCAGATACAAATAGTAAATACACAAACACAAACAGGTATGCCACTATAAGACACAAGAGCTCGGGGAAACATGATCACCACATACAAAATTCTCAGGGGAATTGACAGGGTAAATTGATTGTTTGATAAAGATTAAGCCACCCAAAAGGTGGCACGAGCATGAATAGCCTGTAAGTGGAGGCTCTTAGGAGCCATTACCAGTACCAATAGCTGATACTGGAGATCAGTCGATGGATGGGGTCTTCATAGTGACAGGGGTAGATAAGGATGAATTATATAACACAGGTGGTACTCGTCCCAGGGAACACAGGTGGAAGCTGAGTACCCAAGTACCTGAGACATCAGAAAGAACTTTTTCAGTGTCAGAGTAGTTTTTTAGTTGAATACATTTAGAAGTGATGTGGTGGAGGCTGCATGACTCCACACACACACAACTTAAAATGTAGACATGATAGAGCTCGGGAATCTGTATACCAGTAGTTTTTATTTTTTGTTGGAAATATTCCGGTTGAGTGAAAGTGATTTCTTTTATTAACAAACTTAGATATACACAGTAATGTGCTTTTTCCTTATTCTACATGAAAGATTACACAGTGTAGACCAAAAACTAACTATAAGTTCATCTAATATCCGCATCTCACAGGACTGTTAGTCATTCATGGAATCAGGAGAGAACATGAAATGTGAGGCTGAGCCATTAGCCAGCACTAGCAAAATGTGGGTACATCACAAGGAGTGAAAGTGATCAGCTTTGGCAGAGTTGGCAGCGCCTGCGACAAATGCCAGCATGGATACTACGTGTAGACTTTCAAGTTTATCCTCATTATACAGAGCGAAGCTTTACTAATTCCTTCCTGAAGACTCTCTTAATGTTTGTCAGTTGATATATCCGTCTGGAACAGAAAGAGTCAGGTAATTCTGAAGGAAGAGGCCACTGTGGTGGAATTCAAGCAAATTCGCCTTGTGCCACCCCTGGCCGAACCTGACACTTGTGCCATAGTCCATGGCCGGGCACCCCCAGCAGGTCGTCACGTTAGCTGCAGCCATGCTTAATTACAGTCTACAGCCTGTTCAATGTGATAATTCGAGGTGATTATCTCCTTTTAAGTGCAATTATACGACGACTATTACATTAATAGTGCGCCATGAAGTCGATGAAGTGTATTTTCCAGTAATGGTGGTTAGCTGTACATCGATTATGAGTATCTTATTTTAAGATAACATATGCTTAAGCATTCAATTGATATTAAATGAACGTGCCTGTGTTGCTAGTGATTTGCAAGGAAGATTTATTTGAACGTACAATAACACCCACTTGCTTCCCGCCACTGTGGAATTCGTCTGACCCGGAACGGTAAACTCGTTTTATTATCCTGCGCAGACACCTTACCTTCCACAGCGTATAATAAACTTATTTCACCTTAACACCAGCACCGATATTATTACAGTGAAGCCTAATCAAACTAAATATACGAGTAGTTTACAGAGCATAATTGATAATATTAATAAGAGGAATACAAATACATTCATTATTATTTTAACGACGGCACAAGAGCTAGCAGAGGAGCTTACAGGTATCATGGCAGAGAGGGGCCAGTGAAAACAAACCATCGCCAAGGAAGGGTAGCGAGGGACAATGAGCGGTTTTAACCCCGGTCCTCGGGTTGTGACCATCTACAAAACTGACACGGGGTTCGGGTTCAATGTCCGAGGTCAGGTGAGCGAGGGTGGACAGTGGAGACCGATCAATGGGGAGTTATACCCACCTCTGCAGCATGTCTCGGCCGTGTTGGAAGGAGGGGCTGCTGAACAAGCTGGTATACGCAAGGGTGACCGTATTCTCGAAGTGTAAGTATAACTTGCTCCTGCCCGGCGTCTGTGTCTCCACACACTCGCTGCATGATGGATGACACCTGTGGGTAATGCTTGTATAACGTACACCGTGTTGTACAGCAGTCAGGTCACCTGGTGTGGGCACACCTGTATAATATATTATCCTGTGAAATTAAGTAACTTTGGGTGATAAAATGTATATATTTTTATGCGTGGACGTTGCATATAGTTTACCTTTTGCCACATTGGCATAAGGTTTTTTTTATAGTTATAAAATATAAAAATAAGTTTATAAATACATTTCTTGCTTTATTAAAGTTTTCAGTGGGGGAATACATTGCTTTTGTATATTTTTAGTGTCTCTAATATGTTATTTGCTAAAAGTGGTCAGAACTTACACAAATATAAAGCATGGTACTGTATTGTTATCATTTATTAAGCTAGTATTATAGTTATTTTGTAGACCATCATTTTGCACACTTATTGTTTTGTTCTTGATTTGCTCACTGCCAACAGCCATGCTAATAATGCACTGCTGCATAAATTACTTGTACACTGACAAGTTGTAAAACCTTCAGCATTGTTCTTCAGTGAATCTTTACTGTAAGAACTTTTTTCTGGCAAATACTCATAATTTTACCTTGCTGCTTTTTAAAGTCTGAAATACATAGTGAGAGTGCCAGTGCCAAAATTGTTTGCCCTCCTTTGAACTCCTCAATCATGATGACATTTCTCAGCTAAATTGCCCTACTTGTCCATTGTAAGGAACTTTCTCTTATAATTATCACCACCTCTTTGACTGTTATTTTCACTGGATGATGTCTTTTCTGTTTACAAATACCTGTACAGTAATAATAATTCCCTGAGTATGGAAACACTCAACACATAGGCTCGAATCTTCATCAAGGCTCCTGTGGATTTGTTCTATAATTCCCATTGTTTGGGACAGGAAGCCTATATGTATGTATATACAATATATTCTTTAGGCTTCTATCCAGGTCCCCCCAAGGTCGAACTACTGACCTTAAGCAGGATTCAACCCCACAACTGTTGTCTAACTCCCAGTACTGTATGTACTTATAAGTACTAGTACTGTACTTATTTACTGCAAGGTGAACAGATCATTAGGTGAGAGGAAACATGCCCGACCATTGGTGTCACACCTGAAAATTGAACCCAGGATCCCTGTTTGAGAGTCGAGAAAAAATTGATCCCTGAGAAGCAGCAGGTGAACCACACTTGCACAGAAGGATCAAAGCATTTCCAGGATGCATCCCCTTCAATAAGCACCCACAATTTTACTAAAAAAAATCCCCAAATCCTATTTTACTACTGCAAATGTAATTCTGTAATTTGAAGTACGCTAAATAATTGTTATAAAACTGTGTTTAAGCAATATTCACTAAGATAAAAGATTAGTAAAACAAATTGTAGATTATGAGCAATATCCTTGTACTCCCAGCTTTGGGTCATTACAAGTTTTCCTTCCATGTATTTTATATTTATTAAAATTCTGATCCCTTTTCTGTATTTTAGCTACATTTTATAATAGAAAGCTTTATAGATTTTTCAGGTTTTCATTATTTTGAGTCTTGGGTATTTGATCTTGCTCTGTACTTAGATTTTGTAAATTACTTTACAAGTATAACCTTGAAGGTATAATGCATAAAAGGAAGGCAAAGGGTGATGGTTTTAAAATTTTCTCTCATCTCTAAACGATTGTAAACCAAAGAAAATCCAGCCTGAGTATAGTACAAAGCATTGTTCAACAAGGTACAGTCCTTGCTGGGCAAGACCTATATTGTTAGGAAAATTACCTTGATAGAAGACTGACAAATTAGTCTTCCAGTGAGCATTGGAAAGTATGTTCACTGTGACAAATTATAATTACTTCAGTTCAGAAATATCAAAGGACCTTAATAAATGAATACAGGATACAAAATTTTGCTTTGTTGTAAAAGTGAATACCCTGTACAGTAACTGTAACTCCAAATCTGTTATTCAAAACCACAGAACTTGCATGTATGTATAGTAGTGCTGTACTGTACTTTTATTTTGTTCATATCTATAACAAAATATTAATACTCATAATATATTGTCTTGATTTGCAGATTGACATAATTTTGCTAATGATTCTGTTTCTATCTTTGTAGTTTGTACTTAGTATTTAGCTCTGCATGTTAACCTTCTATACGTATTGTCACTTAACATGCAGATATTTGTATTTTTAGGAATGGAGTGAATGTTGAGGGTGCTGAGCATCGTTATGTTGTGGAACTCATTAAACAAGGCGGTGATGTGCTCAAACTAACTGTAATATCTGTATCAAGAAAGGTAAGTTACAGTGATATACTGTATGTATTATTTTTTCAATATAATTTATAATTGGTCTAAATAATAATTAGCCTAAATTCAGGACTGTAATTGAGGTGGTTATGTAGTATTGAGTGCCGAGATAAGGGTTATGAAGGCAGGGCGAGACAGGAGATCTAATGAATGCAATGAAGGGTGTTTATGGAGTTTTCAGTGGATAGAAATATTTGGAAGAGATTGTAACTTCTTCTTAGTGAGTCAGTGAGATACTATACTGTGTTTTGAGTGTAAATATCTGTAACAGAAGGGTGCAACAAGTATATACACTACAGTACTAGGAAGAGTAAGTTCCTCTTGTGCTTTAGTGTAGAATTCCTTAAAGTTGCTGAGTTTCATATAACTTGGAGTAAACATTAGTGATATCTGCAATCTCTTGGAAAAGAAGCCAAGGATTTTTTTTTTATTGTATGACTAGTGTTCTTAAATATCGGTAATTGAAATATAATTTAACTGGACTATTATAAAATAGTAGAAATCACAAAATATGATCTAAGAATGGAAACATTCATTGCCCTACTCTCAAATTCAACCAATTCTTCCTTAATCTGTAATTCATTCATTCAATATGTTCAAACCTTCTTAGCACACACTCCTTTATCTTACTTTTGTGCCACAGCTTTTCATGATGTATAACCTTGAGCAAAAAGAGCAAAAAATTAAAATATATATGCTACAGATTTTAAAATTACCTCTCCTGCTCTTGATTTTTCACAGTATGCTACACCAGCATCTGGCTTCCATACATTAGGGTTGACATTAACCCTGCTTTGTGGAGCCCTCTTAACTACTTCTTTTCATATTTTTTTTTCCCTTAGATCAGGTCTTTCTTGCATCAGTCATTTTCCTTCCCTGATTCAATCTGTTCTCAATTTTATTATTACTTTTAGTAAGATCTAAATATTCAGTTATAGTTTGCTGAAATTCACTAACAAATTTAAATGTTTAATTATCTGGCAAAAAGTGTGGGAAAATCTCAAAGTATAGTATAGTATATAAGTTCGAGCAGATTTCAAGGAGCATTTTTTGACTCGAAACAGGATGTGGCAAATTGTAGTAAATAAGTGTTATATAATATTTGAAGATTATGAAGAAATTATTTTAATGGGATACTTAAGTTGTTACTTATTTTTTCTTTTGCAGGAAGCAGAGAGGTTAGAACCAAGTGAAGAAACCTCAGGATTTTCTTACATTGATTACAGTGAAAAACGTTCACTTCCAATATCAATTCCCGACTATTCTTACATAGAAACTGGTGGAGATAAATATGTAGTATTTAATATTTACATGGCTGGGCGTCATTTGTGCGCTCGCAGATACAGAGAATTCTCCAATTTACACAATAATCTTAAAAGGGAGTTCATGGACTTCAACTTTCCAAAATTACCAGGAAAATGGCCCTTTTCGTAAGTTAAATTTTTTGGATTTTCCACCTTTCAAAATGTGTGTGTGTGTGTGTTTTTTTTACACACAAATAGTGTTTAGTATTTTGAAGGGAATTATTGGTTTTTGGTAACAAAGATTGTAGATAAATTTGTCCATGTAGTGAGATAATAGATTATTGTAATTGATTGCCGAGGTCTTGTATCTTTAAGTGCCCTTATCTGCTTATAGCTGGCTCTCCTTTGTTAATATAGATATCAGTTACTGTAAAGTCATGTGTTTACTGTGTGTCCTATTTTGTGTTTTCACAATGAATTCATGTGCTTTAATTTTTTTCTTTTCACTCCATTATGTAGGTTTCATGGTTTCTAATTCAGTAAAGATATTAAAGAATTTAGTAGAAACTATGAAAATACTGGTTAATGTGTGTGTGTGCATTAAGTAAACTTTAAATATGAGCATTTGCCTTGAAATGTTTTTACATCTTAGCAGCTGATTAAGACAATTTGACTTGTATTTAATACAAAATGGTAGATATAAAGTGGTATACCTTGCTCTGCTGGGATGGGGCTACATAGTTTTTCCAGCTTGGTGCCTTCTTTTGATATTTACTTGCTTGCTCTGCTGGGGGCCTAAACAGTAATGCTTTAATTTATTTTCAGTTAACTTTTAAAGATGTGTAATTGAAGGATTTCATGACTGTTTCCCATTTCATCCTGCTTGTAATGAGAGTTACCATGACCCAAGGTAAACACAACCCCTGATCAAATATAACCTAGCCAAACTTATTGAACAAGTCCATTTGCTTGGTAGAATGAGCAGTTTGGAAAAATTGGGTCAATTTAGCTGAATGCCACACTTGAACATCATAGTACAACATTGATGGTTAGTTAAATACAAAATCAACCATGGTCATTATACTCCTACAGTACAGTATAGTCATTCTGTTAACACAGATGCTATATTTAATTAGGACAGCAGAAGACAGGATGACAACAGCATGGAATAATTGAGGAAATTAGAGTATGGAGGTCCACACACACACACTAACGAAAGTTAGAAATGAGTACATCAGAATCAGGAGAGAATAACAGTTGCAGTTTAAAAGTGGAATGCATTATAATACAGTAGTAGCAATAACAATGGCTGAGCCCAACATGTTGCAGTGATATATGGAGAAGGATAACAGGAAAAGACCATATGATTAGGTTAAGAAGAGAGGTAAAAGTCCTAATGGAAAATGACTACAGTAGTTGTAAGGCACTCAAAAAGGGAATCTAGGTTTTCAACAATTGAGAGAGAAGAGACTGGAGCAGCATTGGATAGCACTAGATGCAACTAAGACTGTAGAGCCAGACCAGATATTATCATGGCTGGTGATGGAGATTGCTCTTACGCTTTGTAATCTACTAATTAGGATTCTAAAGGAAAACACGACACACTGGAGACTTCAGAAATCTGGAAGAGGTAAATGTACAATTGTTTGGATGAGACTGTGGCAGAGCATCCAGTGAAAACAAATTTTGTAACAAGGGCAACATGGATTTAGAGGGGGAACATTGATACATTTAATAGAGCTACAAGACTTAAATGATTAAAGTATGTGCTTTACGAAAGGTCTTCTGGTATATTTTATCCATGTGAATGACCAAAGAGATTGAGCTCATACATATCATTTTTGCACGACACAAAATGAATGAAAGTAAAGATTGAATTGGACTGTTGAATGCTGCAGAAAGACCTTGGTAAATTCAATAATGGATAGGCAAATTACTGCTGGAGTTCAACCCCAGGAAATGTGAAGTAATGAAGGAGGAAAAATAAGAGCTAGAAGGAAACACCACCATAGAAGGAAGACCACTACATGAACCAGAGAGAGACCTGGGAGTAAACATAATGCCGGTACCAACACCAGGAGTGTGCACAAGTCATTTAATATATTCTTGATTATAATCATTTTTACTTTTTGTTTATAGCAGTTTGCTTGCATGTTGCTCAAGCATTTAATTGTGAATCGGCCGGATCCTGATATGAGAATTTAGCTTATATCAGGTTTACATATTGCCTCGGGTGATTGAGGGCTGCCTATGCTGGAGTGAATATTGAGCTGCATACTACGGTGTTAAGAAATTGTCCCAAAAAGATCATAGTTTGCTAACTGTACTAGTATGTAATTTCTCCGAGTATAATCTAATGATTGCTTCATATTCAAGCTGCAGGTCATTGCGGTGTGCAGAGGTAGAGTAAAGGAACTTTGTGTTTTTGTATTTTATTTTACTAATTCTGGTTTTCTTGCTTATGGAAACCTAGTAAACACTGTTGTTGAATGCTGAGACAGCCATTTTTTACTCTTCTATGGGATAATTAGTTTGTTAGGTATCCTTCAAATTAAATTTTATTCTAATTTGGCTACATGATTTGCAAGTTTTGCCACTTTCAGTTGTAAAGTACAGTATAATTTTTTTTTTTTACTGCTATGTGCACATCTATACACTCGAGCCTATATCTAATTGTTTGTATAAATTATTTAAGAACAAAGATTTATTTGGGTATACAGTACAGTGTTTTTAAATCAATATTTTTCGGCACAGGTTGTCTGAACAGCAATTAGATGGGCGACGTAGAGGGTTGGAACTATACCTTGAGAAAGTTTGTGCTGTGAGGGTAATAGCAGAATCGGATATTATGCAGGATTTTCTTAATGATTCTGATGATCACCAAGTAAGTTTCATTTCCTTAGAGATGTTTTTCTTTTGTCATTCTCTATTGACCAATATTTTCCTAAGCTACATCTTTGATTTGACAATAAAATTAGTAATATTAATTAATGTTTAAATGTAAGTTAGGCTTATTTGCCAATGAAAGCTCTGTTGTAGAAGTGTAGAAGTATTTGCTATTTCTAATTTTGATTGCTCTTTAAATTGGTTAAAGCTATTCTCCGTCATCTGCTACTCTTTATTTTCATAAGTTATGATCATATTACCTCTAGTTGTTCTTTAAATGTGGATAGGTTGATCTCTCTCAATCTGTCCTCGTAACACTATCACACGTACTAGTCGTGTAGGAAATCTCTGGATCTTTTCTATGTTGACTTCACACTGGTGCTGTATTTTCTAGAACTGGCTTGATGCAAGATTTGTATAATATTCTGAGCGAGTTTAGGCTGATGGGCCTCTATGTCAGTCTATCCAAGTAAACAATGATTCTAATATAAAGATACAGTTGATTAGTTGAGTATTTTGTAATAATTGCATTGCATTATGGAATTGTGTAATGTGTGTTACAATCAATGCCAGAACCATTATACATTATAACAAAAAAAAAATCATTAATGACTTAAGAGCTAGAGTAATGGTGAGTCTAATCGCTGGTGGCTGTAAAGGAATTAAAGGATTACATGCTAAGTGGAGTCATGTTTCTAGAATGTTAATAATGAGATAATGGCAGAATTTTGATTAGTGTTTGATGAAGGGATTTAAAAGTATTTTTAAGAAAAAAAAAAAACTAATAATGAGCACAAGGTGTATGTGGGTGTTATTGGTTACAGTAGCCAACAGTAATGTGTTAAAAGTTTAAATTTGTAAATTTTTAGAAGCTGGAATGGATACTGAAATATACTGTAAGTTCTTGAAATTTAAAAGGAATTCAGGTGAAGATAAACCAAATTTAATAATATCCTGCCTCACAACTTTGTTAGTGTATCATAGAATGCGCAAGTAAAATGATCAGAACATTTTAACTACTTGATGTAGATTACAGTCATAAAATTTATAATTGGGAAATCATGAAGTGAAGAGAATAATAAAATAAGACACAGCATTACTCTTTCAATATTCTAAGTGAAGACTATATAAGAGTGTAGTTCTTACATAGATATACACTCTTATTTATAAGAGTGTAGTTCTTACATAGATATACACTCATAAATCAGAGTGTAGGTAGTCATAGACAAGAACAATGGAAGGATAAATTGACGACACAAGTGAAGTGTTATAGAGGGATCTCTTGACTGCTGGGTGGGTTTGTGAAATAAGCTCTTGAGTGTTCTCTGATGGACAGTATAGTGCAACCTCCAAAATCCAAATTTATTAATCCTAGACCTTTGCTCACCTTTTGGGATTTTGTTTTAAGTAAATGATATAACACATCTATGTGAATATTTGACATAATATATAAGCAATGATTTTGTAATAAGATACTTCAAATATGATAATCATTGTTTATTTACCTTAATGAAGATCATCCTTATTCTGGCTATCTATACAGTACAGTACTTGAAAATGGCTTGATGAAACTCTTAGAAATGAAAGCCCCCTGAGAATTTTTCTCTTTACCTTTGCTCCCAGAACTGCTCAGAGTGGTGATCACATGGTCAGGATACGTCCGATGTTGGTGGTATTTGGCTAGCTACAGAAAAAAGTAATGTACAAACTGTATTGTATGATTTATTGTACAGTACATGTACTATGTGGTTACTTTTTAATTACTACTACTAAAACTACAAGTATAGTAAGTGATCAATTCGAAATACTAACTGTACTGTGACGAAACAGTCCAGATTTTTGCCAATTGTTTTTTGGAAAATCTAACTTCTAATTTTGGAGAACTATTCTGTTAGCAAAATCTTTGTTATTTGGAGGTTCCACTGTACAGCATAGGGAAAGTTTGTTATTTAGGTGTCTAATAATTATAGAATCTAATTGATAATGGTTAACAAAATCAACACTAAATTTAGGTATGTGCTTTTGTAGGGCAACAGTATTCGTGTGGACCTGAAGGTGCTGTTGCCGGACAAGAGTGTAGTGACGGTTACTCAGGCTAAGAATGTTCTTGCTCATCAAGTTTATCAAGCTGTGGTGGAAAAAATTAACATACCTCCAGAAACGGCTAAATGTTTTGCACTTTTTGAGATTGTAGAATATAATTTTGGTAAGTGGATTTTTTTTACAGTACTTTGAATCAGGTTAGCTGAGAAAATTCTTAGAAGAATATTTAATATACAGTAGACTCCTAGATTTGATATGTATGCTAATGTAAAATTAGCAATTTCTAACAGATTCGATATCATGTAGCAAGTCCACAATGGCATAGTTCTTCACTCTCACTTGCTTTCTCTCATGAAGGCACTGTAAATCTTGTCAATTATTGTTAGTATTGTGTGAAGGGGTCAAGGAAGGCTTATACAGATGTGCATTCTGGAAACCTGTGCTTGGAAGTGTCAAAAATGATGGCATCGGCTAGAATGCCTCCCTGTAAGGATGCTGGGGCTTACTTGACTTTTATTTATTTATTATTTTTGTGTGGAAAATGGTTGCTAGAAGTCCCTTAAGGGTTGATAATATAGCCATACAATCGGTGCTATCATTTTTTATCCATTTGCTAGACCCAGTTGCTTGGAGGTGATCTGAACAGCTTGAGGGTTAAACAGATAAAAAAATTACTTGTACCACAGCCTTAAATCTAGAATAAATTTTAAGTATGGATAAAATGTCTTTTTCCAGATTTCATTACTCATGTTCAGTAACACATTTGTTTTAAATGTTATGGGTTTTGTAATGTTTAATAAGTCTTTTTGAGTCCTCTGCACTGTAAGTTATATGAAGTGGGAAGGTGAAATTATAATTGAGCAATGCAACCATAAAATATCAGAAGTATAGTAATTGTATATTCTCTCTCCTTTATCTGCTTTAATATTGCTGTAATCTTAATTTTTTTTATTTATATCAGATTGGCAAAATTTTAGTAGTAGTAGTAGTTTGGGTCATGAGAAAGGAATTGAGCATTTTTAAAACAAAATTCTGTGGTTGTTTTCATTTTAAACTTGAAAGTGGAACACAAAAACCTGCATAGAGTATGGCTGTGCAGAACTGGAAGTCTAATGTATTGTATGGTACAGTACAAAGAATTGTTATATATAATGTATTATGACAAATTAATGTTTGGTATAAAAAAGTAACATTCCTTTGATTATAATACAGTACTGTATCTAGATTGATTATTTCCCGTAAATAAAAGAATTGAGGTCATATTTGAAAACAGGTGGGTAATACTATAGTACAGTCCTACTATTTCAGAACGAAAAATTAGTGACGACGAGTTCCCTCATAACTTGTACATTCAGAACTACAGCACAGCAACGGCAACATGTTTATGTCTTCATCGATGGATCTTCAATCCTCACCGAGAAGTAAGTACAATTTATCCAGACAAGGAAATCACAATAATGTGATATGTCGATGTATAAAATCATTGGAACAGGATGACAGGATGGAACCAGCATCCTGGATCACCCCAGACACACACCATTCCCGCTGGAACCCTGGGCAGATCTCAGGTTGTGTTATCTTTACTATGTCATAGTCCAGAGGTTTGGCATGCGACTTGGGGTGACCCAGGGTACTGGTTCGATCCCTGTCCTGCTCCAGTGATTTTCTCGTACAATTTCTCTATCTTGTTTTAATCATATTTATCAAGTTCGTATTTGAGCATATAATAATTTTTGGTAGTGTAGTGTTTTATCAATTATAATATTGTAAAGTGGATATTAGCAATACACTGTGTGTTGTGATTTTAAGTTACTAGAAGAGACTTTAATTACAATACATCATAAACCTTCCTGTATACAGAACTATATTATACAGCTACTTAGTACACCTCTGTATATAGATTTTATTTTGAACATTTATATTTTTAGTTAAAAATTGTTTAAGTGCTTTGAATTTATGTAAGGTATTGTTTATGAACTACAGTATTAATGATTTTCATTAAATACAGGATTTCATTGACCAAAACAACTGAACCAAAGTAGTGAAGCTTTGTATAATTTGTATAATTTGTATAACATAATTGGAAATGGTTTTTGGAAATTAATAATTTTGAGTACCGAAATGTTAGTGCTAAATAGGCAAATAATTAAGATTACCTTTATAGAAATTTTTTGTATATGGGGAAAATCTTGAAGAAGAGAGTATATTCATTCAGAAAAAGAAAGAATTAGCATGGTAGGAAAAACATAAGTAAAAATATTAGTTTGTACAAACATATGTATTTGATGAGTTAATACTGAATGATTATGCAAAGTTAATTGTGTTAGAGAAGTTGAGAAAATTGTTTTGTTTAGGAAAGAAATGATGAAACAAATTTATAAAGTTGTGTGGATAACCAAAGCTGACTGGTTTACAACCAATACAAATAAATATTTGTGTAACTTTGGATTAGTTAGCTGAATTCAGGGAATTTGTATAGCTTTCACAACTTTTAGAAATAAAGGAAACAGACAGAAAAGAGGGGAAAGTATTGTTGGTCTTGCATTGCTGAAGCTTGCTGGTTAAGCTGGTCCATAGAAAGATATTTGTACTGGAGTCATTTATGAACTAATTAAGTGATAATATTGCATCATCATCTAGTCCCACAGTATTGTTATAAATTGTTGCAGTTGATGAACTGTTGGTCAACATTACTTTTTCAGCTTCGGTTGTGCAGCTCGGATGATACTGCACATACATGGCTGTTTTGGACAGCAGTAGAGGATGTTAACCGAGGCCACGTCAAACCGACTGATCAATTGTATCAGTTAAAGGCGCTTCAAGATGTGGCTCGCAAAGAGCAGTATTTGCAGGTTAGTTGTTACGGGAATAGTTTCTGATTCTGATAACTGTAATGATTTTAAAATGATTAATAATTGTATCTTCTAAATCTGTATCTTGAGTATACAGTTTATAATTACAGTACAGATATTGCATGTTATGTTATTATTAAGACAGCTAAATAATTTTAAATTTTTATAAACTAGGCCAACTATAAATGTACACATTTATGAACACAGTATTTCATTTTCAATTTGATTTCAGTTTGCTAAAATATTGTGTGTTTATGGTAACTACAGTAAAATTAAAGTATAAAGTTGCTGGTGTACATAGGCTGCATACATCTGGAATGAGAGTATCTGAATGGTGAGTTGGTGTTCACTAATGTGCTCATGGAGGAGAGACTTGGCATGATGATGAACACAGTTTGCTGTGATCCAATTTAAATTCATCTTGGCACATCTCGCTGCATACAAAACAGCAATTACACAAGGTGTGTACTATAGAGACACCTTTTCTGAGCCTTGAATAATGGCCCTTGTATATAGACAAATAATGATGTCACCACTGTCTCTGTATAGAGTCTTAGGTATGTTAACATCATCTTGCAGGTGCCAAATGTGGGGGTATTTTGTACTGCTTAAGGAAGTTTTCAAGCAAAACTCCATTCTTAGTTTTGCTTTCACTTTGTAATCATTCAGGGCTTGATTGAGAATTGTATCCCTCTCTTGTTGTGGCCTTCTTGGCAAGGCCATTTAGAAAATATCGCAGCTGCCTTTGGAAAATGCAGTGGGATATTACTTAAGGAAAAGACCAAGTGGCTTATTCTCAAAAAGTTGAAGATATTAAAAAAAAAAATCACCATACAATACCTAAAATCTGGGGAAAAAATAAGACCTTAATTGTTTTGATTTTTGTTTTATGTTCCACTAAGTAAATTACATAAATTCACCTTACCTTATCTGTTCACATACTAGTGATGGACTGAAAATGCATTTTTAATTGTTTTTACCAGTACAAATGTATACTTGAGATGTAGTCTTTTTTACTAATGAATTACTGTACAATATTTTGACGTTTATAATGAATTCGATATAAAAAATTTAGAAATGATAATAAAGACAAATATTTATATTGCAGGTAGTTCGTGGATGTGAAGGCTATGGTGATATTGTGTTCCCCCACTGTCCCTGCGACTCCCGCAAGAAAGGGCACGTTGCTGCATATGTGGGCTACAAGTCATTCAGGTTACAAGCATGTAAAGAAGATGGCACATTACAAGTAAGTTAAGAGGCTGTATTTTCTCCAATAAGTTCTTTGGCCCTGGGTACAGTAGCGCCTTGGCCCTGGCTACAGTAGTACCATGCATCATTATTCAACAATATCGGGTTGTTCTATTCTTTAGGCATGAGAGGCCCATGGAAGCAGTGTTGTAAACCATTGAGTGTCCTAGTATACATTGATGGTTTTGAACTTGGCCTCACTCATACAGCAACACCATTTAATTATCCTACACAACTTCTCAAAACAGGATGGTATCACTGAAGGAAGTATTCTTCCCTCTTAAGTTATATATCTCTCTCTCTCTCTCTCTCTCTCTCTTATGTGCTTATTTACACCCTCCTATGCACTTGATTTAGCACCCTTTCTTTTCACGTACTTTTTGAATAACTGATGATTGCATTACATGTGATTGGGAACCCCCCCCCCCTCCCCTTCCCATATTTATCATTATTCAACAAAAAAACATTAAATGGTATGCTAAATATGAAAAATTTGGTTTGGGTGTATTATAACTATTGTTGTTGAAATTTATTCAAATGAGCCTCCCAATATTTTTGCTCTTCATAAAGGGATGGCCTGGGCTATATAGCTTGATTAGTGAATAATATGTAGGGCATATTACTTTGATGTTTTATTTCAGTTTGAAACTTGCGTATAGAAGAAATATTTGAAAGTAAATATTTTAGTTGCTCGGTAGTTGTGACATGTTAATTTGGTGAAATAAATTTAATATCTACATCCATAAAATGGAAGGTGTCTGTCTGTCCAAAGTAGGAGGCCAGATGCTCGGGGCTAGTCTCCACCATTTCTAAGGTGACTCATGGGAGGGTGGGGGGGTTATGTGAGTGTCATAGGACAGTCAGTGCCACCTTTTGAGAAATATCAGCATCTCTCGTCACCCCCCCCCCCACCTTTTTCAATTTTTATGAAGTCTGAAATTGGGGATATGTTTTTTGTAGGGTTTTGTCATTTTTTGTTCCTGTTATAATATTAAATTTTATGTGAGAAAGGGGGAAAGGTGTAGGAGTGATGATGGAAGAAAGAGGGGATGATGGGAGAAGGATGGAGAGAGGGAATGATAGACCTGGGCACAGCTGGGTACCTCGTCTAGATATAGACATTAAGTCGTACTGGTACATGTATTGATTATTGCAAATTACATCTTATTTTTTAAACAGTATAAAATTATTTTGTGGATAGTCTGCGATTTTACTGTTTTGTCATTTCAGACACAAGTAATCGATTTTGCTTGGTCCACGATTGAGAAGTTTGAGGTGGATGATGAAGCAATGGCATTTGTTTTCTCTACAGGCAAACGGAAGATCTTATCAGATGGGTCAAAATATTACACCCTATGTAAGTTATTGTGATTCTATGATTTTTGTTCTTAGACGATTGTATTTTAAGTGTAAATTTTAATGCTCGTTGTTGACTTCATATCGGAAATTAGTGGAGAGTAAGAACAGTAATTACATAATTTACAGAATAACAACAGATTGTGCCAGTCTAGGACATCCCTTACCCAATGATTTCATTATCCACCAACTATGTATAACATATTTTTTTTTTTTAAAGATTTAGGGATGTTTAAATAAGTACCATAAAAAATGGCTAACATTAACATTAAACATAATGGGACCACAAGATAATACAGTAATTTCAAATTTTTGAGATTTTTCAGAGAATTATACTCATAAGATTTAGCCAGTAATGAAACTATTTTATACTAAATTTTTATGTCAAATAAGTATTTCATTTCCCTTTATGTATTTCAGTATCATTTTATGGAGGAGTGTTTCCAGCGTATCCAAGAAGAACAGCAGTGGACGTAGGGAGCTGAAAGTCATAGCAGAATAAGTGTAAGGTATATGAGGATATATATAATATATATATATACACAAAAGCTGAATATGTACAAGACAGAGAGAGGGACATCTTGGGGTTGGCTGTCTAATTTTCAGCTACATTATTGTGACTTACTGTTGCATCTTGAAAACTATTTATGTTGTCACATAAAAACCCAGGTATGAAAAATTAGGGAGGTGGGGAAGGGGGGAGAAGGGGGTCCTTACCTTAGGTGTTTCGGGGCTTAGCATCCCCGAATGTGATGCTACTTAGCATTCCCTGGTCCTCGACCAGGCTGCAAGGTCAAAACATGATTTCAATGTAACTTGGAGTGAGTTTAAAATAAGGGATATATATAATTTTGTAGGCAGTTGGAGGAAACTACACAATTTTAACAAGACAGGGAGTTGCATAGGAATTGGCTGGAAT
>WNGS01005641.1:3524704-3554704 GCA_020271785.1 Procambarus virginalis
CTGTATTAAATTATAATGATAGCAGTTACACAACTCTTCATGCACTGTCATTTTATGTTTGGTAATAAGTACAGTATAATGATGTACCCATATTTAAGTTATTTTTTTGGTTGTGTCACTAATATCTACTCAATAAGCATATGTAGATTTACCATTTAAATCAATATTGGCATAAACTTAAATAAAACCATCGATTATGTCTTGAGGAAAGATAATACAATCAAATGGGGGAAAATACCATAAATATTTATTGTAGTACTACTACTTATTGTAGTACCTTTATTGTAGTACTACATGTACTCAGAAGTACTAATACTTAGTGGTATTTTATTGTAGTACTATTGTAGTACTACATGTACTCAGAAGTACTAATACTTAGTAATCACTGGCAAATGGCAAGTACTGTACTGTACTACAAAAATACCCAAACCTTTAATAATAATAAAATTTATTAATATAAACTTTTAAGAATGGCAGTTATATGCAAGTAATTAGCCACTCTGTATATTGCTGGTTCATTCATAATTTATGTGAATAAATGCTGTTTTGAGACTACAAAACTAGTCTTTGAACAATGCCCACCAAAAACTGATATTAAAACTAAGTGCTGGAACTGATTCCATTAGAACAAAATGTCTTTCTTATAAAACACAAAAACGTATGTGAACCTATTGCTTTTCTTTTAAATTATAGAAAAGAGTCAACAGCTAACATTCTGGGATGCTGCCCGCTTGTTCCTCACACTAGTGATGCTGCAAAATAAATATGTGAACTGGGACTTCAAGTAAATAAAAAGTACGCAAGTAAATTGAACTTAATAGTAAATGAATGCCACATTAGGGTATTCCTATCATCAAAGTGCAAATAAACATAAGTAATAATTATTGAATCACTGATACAAATGAAAAGCAGGAGTTAACTAAAAGGGACTAATAAGGTAGTTAAAAGTATGTGACCACTGTAAAAGACGGAGGAAGGTAGGGTTAAGCTTAAGAGTCTTAGTGAGGCTCACATGTGTGGACGAGAAGGAAGGATAAACTGAAGAGATATTAAGTGCTGTTGTAGATGAGACAAGAACAAAGGTATGACAAATAAGAGACAAGGAATACATCTTTGTTAAATACGCTTACTGAAACGTGAGCTCGTTTTGCATTTTAGGGGAAAACCCGCTAACAAGAGCCTTTGTGCACCCCTGTGGTCTGGGAACAGGAGTTGGAGAGCAACGGGACAATGCTTAACAAGGGAGGGAGGGCATGAAGGAAAACTAAGACTGTGGTACTTGCTGTTCCTGTTAGCTAACAGACAGGCAGGAGGACTGTACCCACTTATAAAGACCACATGACTGGGCAAGGCCTCAAATGCTGAACCCCTCTACCCCTTTTACATCGCAATTTATGTTATATTATATACATAGGGTCATTCAGCCCTAGGACAGCAAGCACACTGCTCTCTGTGCCTAAGAATCAAGAATCTAACCTAAGAGGCTGATAATATTAGACATCCATCACTTGTACCCACTCGTCTTCTTGCTGTGGGCCGAACTCGTACAGATTGAGGTCAGTGTTAGTGAGGAGGAACTGTACACGTAGCAGGTCAATATCATCGGGATGAACCCTCCAGGCGGCCAGGTTACCCAGACTGGTGAGGTGAGGGCAGTGCTCCAGGAGCGCCTCTATGGAACGCATGGTGAGGTTCTCTGCTCTGCCAAACCAGATTTCCCGAACGTTTTTCAAGGAATGGTCCATCATGCTGCTGATAATGGCTGCGTCAGACAGCTGGCCACACTCACCCAGACACAGATGTTCAACAGCCACGCATTGGTTCAGCAGGAGCTTGATGCAGAGTGTACTTATATTACTCGTGTATATAAGTAGTTCACGAATTTGACTGAAAGCAGTTGTGTGATTCACTTCAGAGCACACAAGTGATACATTATGACACTCAAGACGATGCAAGTTAGGGCAGAGTCTACCTAGGTCCAATAAATCAACTTGACCAAATACCGCCAACAAAAATAAACTACATAACCGTGACCCGTTTTTATTTAGCAGGATCTCTATATCACTCCACCTCACTTTGTGCAATTTGATCTCTTTTAGGTTCTTAAGCATATCCAGATAATGTACAACAGTGTCCTTTGGGCTATCAAGATAAATGGCTTGTATTTTAGTACAGGATCTAGCAACCGCGTGGTATCTGCTACTGGAAGTGAACGTGTCGTGCATATATCGTAGTCCAAACTGTTTGTCTGGACAGGTCTTGAGGGCAAGTTCTACTGCGGCCCCCGTACGCTCGTAGGAGCCGAGACTCTCCAAGTGTGGAAGGCTGAGCAACAGATAACTGGGAAGTTGGGGAGACAGCTCCTGAGCGCCAGGTCCACCAAGGTCTACGATCTTAAGAGTTTCAGACAGTTGACCACAGGCGACGCGCGATGGATTGTCACACAATTTTTTCAGACCAAACTCTGTGATTTCCCGCGATCCAGAAACGTCGAGCTTCTGCAGGCCATCGCTATACTTCCCTAACGTAGCCAGCATGTCATCGTCACAAGAGTAGCGTAATGTTAACCGTCTGATGCAGTAAAGCTTACGAAGTGTGTTAATAAGAGTATGTCTGTGCTCGTCTCGCACCCACAACCCACGGAGGTCAAGGTGCTGGATACCCGCACCACTTTTAGCTACTGCTTCCAGCACCAACGCAAAATACGATTCTGGAAAATTTCCAACGGTTAAATTTCGCACACCTTCCACAAGAAGCAGCTGGAGTGCAAGGTATCTCACCGTGGCTTCCACAGCCTGGTCACGGGAAAGGATGGTGTTGAGCAGGTCTTCAAGAATTCCTGGTGTGAGGGAATTTTTGAGGATATCCCTTACTAATTGTAGTCGAACTGATAGGGCAGGAGGACCATATATTTCCCAGTCTTCATCCTGACCAAAGTAAATCTCATCCAGGATGATGGCACACACACTGTACAGTACTTTATCCTTGGAGAAGGATTGAAGGGTGTGCACTGGTTTACGAGGCGGCATGATGTTCAACGATATGTATCCTATACTGGTCGTCGCTGTAGGTATGTGGAGTTCATACTGTATCTTGTAAATGCTAACACAAACTAGGATTCTATATCAGTTCTGGTCATCGGTGCCACCATAATCTCTACTTGGAGTCCCTGTATGTGATGAGACTCAACACTTTTAACTGAGCAGGGCAAGACTTTTGGCGCTACTAAACGGTGCCAAGATGTTGCCACGGCGCTCACGACTACCTTTGGCAAGTTGCCATTCTCGCACTAGGCTTCGATCTATTATTAGTTTTCTTTTGCGTTCATGGTGTTACATGAAGATAATCTAAAAGATGAATATGCTGAAGTAACAATCACATATAACTGTTGCTTATACATGATCGTTATACATACATACATGGGTTACCTGGTTGATGCGGTTGTGGGAGTTCTTCTACTCCCCAAGTCCGGCCCGAGGCCAGACTTGTGAGAGTTTGGTCCACCAGGCTGTTGTTTGGAGCGGCCCGCAGGCCCACTTACCCACCACAGCCCGGTTGGTCCGGCACTCCTTGAAGGAAACATTCTAGTTTCCTCTTGAAGATGTCCACGGTTGTTCCTGTGGGAACCACGGGTTATATTCATATATTAACCAACATACATGGTGGTTAAAGCGTTATATGACAAAGAGTGCTGGGAAGATGGGACACCACGAGAGTGAATGGTAGAAATAACCTAAGCTACTCTATCCCATTGAGATGTATTTTATTGTCTCAATAAACGTACTTGAACCACAGGCATAACTCTCATCCTTTAACTACATTTAGGTAATTACGTACATACATATGTGTTAAGAAACAGAGGAAAGCAAAAGAGAACTAGATGGATGACAAAGGCAGTGTAAAAGAAAGCTGTAACAACTAAGATAAACTTTCAGAGGATGTATCAATCCACCAGGAATCAAAATCAGCTACTGTACCTAGGAAATCCAATCAGCCAAAAGAAACTGTGAATGAAAACTTGCTCAAAACATTAAAAAGTATCCAGTGTTTTTATGCGTATATATGAGGTAAAACCAAGACAAGACTCTGTGGGACCCCTTAAAAAAAAAAAAAAAAAAAAAAAAGAGCCAAACCAAGTTATAATTGACAATAAATAGGTAGCCAACCCTCTGATTTATCTGAATTTTCCTGAGAGTCACATCTACCTAATGGCCTCGATGAGAACAGAAACCCGGCCGCTTGTCAACAGTTCCCCAATTTTTCCAGATAATTCTTTCCAACTGAATTTTGAACTGCATTATGTCTTACATATACAGCTTTGGTTGGTAGCCCTTTCCAAGGGTTTTCCAAAAAAAACTTTTCCACCATACGGTTTATAACCCTATGGCTGGAAATTGCATTCATTTTCTCTTACATTGTGGCTTGTTTAGTTTGAAGCTGTTGCCTCCTTGTATGTTACATTTCCCAGATGTGGCAGTCTCAAGAGAGAGATCAGTGCAAAAGTGCTAGCTGAAGCTGGCAATCCAGAGCCCTGGGTAAGCTAAGAAATTAGATCTCCACCTTGAAGACATTAGACTCAAAAAGAGACAATTACCACTAAGGTGAGAGTGCCAGCCTATATCAGTGCCTGAAGTTTGGAATGATAGGTATTTTCTTCACCACTTGATTTGCCTTTTCTTGAAAGGAATTCAGTGTCCATTTAACTGGATGTGGACTTTGCCCAAAAAGAAGTAATGAGAAGGATTACAATAATTTGTTATTGTATGAGAGCTAACATTTAAGCAAGTGGTATGTATATGCAATAAAGATACTGATACACAAAAGGCAGCATTATGGGAAAAGACCAAACCATAAAAAAAACATGTTATAGGGTATAGGTGAATGCTTTCAGCTTTAACAAAACACTACATTTTAAGTTGAGCTTCTTTTTCATGACTTCACTCACCATTACCAAATACATTTAATGTAATGTATTACAATTAACATACAGCAATGTTTCAAATAATACAAAGGAATACTATTTAGTAATTTATTAAAAATATGTATAACATTTATATAAATAAAAATATCTCTACAATGCATATATCACAGCCACTGTAACATGTATATAAACAATGATGTTTAAACATTTAAGAAAACACTAAATGGACAAACCCTGTACATTTTAAATATAAAAATTCATTGTTTTGTACGAAAACTTAAATTATTGCCTATTAAATATAAACAGTTTTAATTATATTTGAAACACTACTCTGTTAGACTCCATTGTTTCTTTGACAGACAGCACACCAAATTTTCAGGAAGAATACACTAATATATCCAAAACATTAAAATCAATGGCTTTTCTTTGACATGCAACCTCTATGGATGTGGTTCTGCAAAATTCAAGAATGCTGGGAAGGATAATACTGGATCCATTTATACCTTGTCTTAAATACCTGTATACATAATTTTGTTATGGTGCATGTTGTATTTCTTTAATTGAGTACTGTATTCAAAGTGAAAATTTACTTACTTCCTTAGAATTTTTCCTGACTTTTATGGCAACATGACAGTCAGTTAAGGAGAATAATGACGAGAGATTTACCACTGATGTTGGTAATTGATTATGATGGCAGAAATATAATTATGAACATAATTCAATTTTACTAAAGATACTAGTAAAACTGATATAAATCTTTCATCGGTGTAAAAACAAGTACGCAATGTATGTGAAGAACCATATAAGGTAACTACAGTATTGCTTTTTTGGGCTTTCATTAATATGAATGGTACAATCTACTCTTAGTGTCATACATGAATGTAATGTATATACAAGTATAGGCATGTATGTAAACAGATATATGTAATGTTTATAACTTATAATTTGTTGTGACAGCATTAACAAGTGTATTTAAAGATCTTCTAAATTTCTGAAGTTAAAAGAAAGTTCAATGATAAAGACTGAAGATAGCATTGACAACCATAAATAATTACACTGACCACCACTTCCACCACCATTTTCATCCTATTTTCCACCCACCTTTATGAGTGAAAGAGCTTCCCATTCTCACTGGGCTGGGAACACCATTTCCCACCTTCTTGAGTTATGACACTATTTCCCACCTCATGGGGTTGGGACCACACCCTTTTCCACCCTCATGGGGTTGGAAGGTATCCTCCACAAAAGTATAGAAACAGAATAACAATTGTATAAAACAAGAAAGGAAGAACAAAGATAGAAAATCAGAAATGAGTAATTATCAACAGAAGGTGCCGAGCACAGAAGACCATGTAGTATACAATACTGTACTACTAGAAAATGAGAAAGCAAAAACATAAAAATGAGAAAACTAAGACAGGAATGGGTGTAATATTATATATATATATATATATATATATATATATATATATATATATATATATATATATATATATATATATATATATATATATATATAAACATAAATAAAGGTAAGCAAAACAATAATACTTTGTTGTGAGATTAAAGACCACTAATCATGCAGTGAGAATATTATGAAAAGACTGAAGACCCAGTGTGAAATAGTAGATTATCATTTCTTCTCTCAAAATAAATCTTTCATAGTGACTAATTAGAAGGTAACTTAGGTCACTGTCTACGTCACAATCATCGTCACTAACAACAACAGTGACTACTTACCAGTATCAGATGTATATCCCTACCAATTTGTATCACTCAGAATTGAACACGTGTTATAAAAGTCACAAAATTTCTAAGAGAGTGCAACAGGTATGGACATAATTCAATCTGAATAATCATAACAATAAAGCAACATGCATTAAGAGCTAAGAGAATGATAGTGATGGCAAGATGAGGCTCAATATGTGAATGATGGATGGCATAACAGCTACCAGCAGGATAAATATTAAAATACCCCTCCTGGTAGCTGTCTCAAAATGCTTGCCAACAATGTAGTGAAAATTTTAGGCCATTAGAACCATTTTAGATATATTAGCATAAAGTGTTAAGGTTAACCCTGAAGCCAAGGTTAAATCAGCAGAGGAATTAAGATTTAAGTTATAAATATGGAAATCCATGAATGTTTTATAGCGGATATCAAACGCAATATAATACAAAAAATTATGCATACCAGTATATACATGTACCTGTATATAACATTTGATATCAAGACTTCAAAGTTATTTTATAATATAGCAATGATAATTTGAATTTCATTTATATTACAATGATAAATGAAGGTGTGAAAATTAGTGAGGAGGTAGCATATCTGGCCTAAAGTCTCTCTGGAGGTACTGTTTGATGGCTGCTGCTCGCTGGATGGACATACGACCCTTGTCTCTTACCATCTCTGCAGAGCTTGAAAAGATGAAAAATAAATAAATCAATTGGTAGGACGAATTATCATTTATTTATTTATATATATACAAGAAGGTACATTGGGTTTAAAAGAGTACATAGCATGGTGCGTTTACATTCTTGTAAAGCCACTAGCTCGTATAGCATTTCGGGCAGGAATGTGCATATTAATTATGCATTACGTGCATATATTCACATACACCTAACAACTCATTCTCTGGAAACCTTAATGCTCTTTTTTGTTTTTTGCCTGCATGAGAAATTGATGCATTCCTCAGTACTAACTGCTATCCCTTCACAAACTTATATTGTACAGTACTGTACTTTAATTCAAGATGCTTTCAGCTGACTCTCAGACATGCTCTGAACATTAATAAACCACTTAGTTATCTTAAAAAAAAAAGTTAAATTCTTAGACAACAGCTTACACAAAATGACATTCTGTATTTTGGGTCATCCAAGATAAATCTGGATAATGTCATATAATTTTTTCCCTAAAGAAATTTAAGGAAATTGCTTATCAATCCATATACCTACAAGATTTGATATACTTTATCTGGCTATCATTATGCAACAAAATTATAACATTGGTTATTATACATAGAAAACATTAATTAGAAGCATTCTAAAGCATTTGGAAAGATTGCCAACTATCTCCTTCGATCTGTATGTTTTTTGTCTAGTACACATACACATGCACTCCTTTCCTTTTCTCTCTCTTCTTCTTTATCTTTTCCACTCTTTTATGTGGAAAAAGATAAAGAAGTACATTGCTATAGTACATTATTCACTGATATGTTACAGTAATTATATTCTGGAACATATCAGTAAATTGTAATTGATTAGGAACAGTTACTGTGTCACCTAAACTCAGCATTAAACAATTCCTTGCCCTAAGTTTGATAAATACAGTATACTCATTCTTGCTCTCTTCAATAAAAGACATTCTTGCATCTTACCTATTTATGAAGTTTGCAATAGTTCTAAAATTCTTAGCTAAACACAAAGCTGTTGCGTAACTCATGCGTGGCAATGACAGGTAGAAATTCACAACCTAGAATTAGACACACACATAAATTAATAACATTGGAAAAGTTGAAATTAATGGCTTCAAAATATGATGGTTGCTGCTAGCAGTGAAAAATGCTCAGGGATAAAGACTTGATTGGTAATAATGTACAGTACTGTATAAGCATAATGCATTTAATTTTAAAACGAGTTTTTTGAAATCCCCCAATTCTTTTATATTCTTTTTATATATAGTGTAAATATTCAGTTGATTTATCAACCTAAACTACTATCCAGATAAACAGACAGCACCAAGAAGCATTGCCGTTTTATTATTTAAACAATCCAAGCATGGTGACATTTATACAGTTAACACCAATAAAAAAAAAATAAATAAGGCTTCAAGTGAACATGTTCCTATCTAATGTGTCTGTTCTGCTCAATATCTTGTATGTAGTGGTCATATCCAATCAATTAAAGGCATAAAATGGATATGCAGAGTAGAATTAAACATTTTCTGGGCCGTCTATGCAAAGGTACATTTCATGAATCTAGTTTTCAAGGAAGGCAACTTCTATGTCATTTTCCTTACTCTCAGACCATGGGACTTTTCGAGAGAATAACTGTAAAAATTTCATCCCATGTACACATATGCATTTTTTACTTATAAAAAACAAGTTAAAATTAATTAAGTTAAAACTTCCCCTAGAGTGAGATTTAGCTTTGATTTTATGAGATATGGAATAAGTATATTATCCCTTATAGACATACAGTACTCTACTCCTAAATTTATATATAGCCTAACTATAAATTAAGCAATATCATAATTAACCTGTTACAGTTTTTATTAGCAAAGATAAATAGTGTGGTAACTAACCTGTTTCAGTTGGGTCAAATGTTCTGGCATAACAGGAATGCTGTAGCCCTTGGAACTTTCTTGCTCTACCAGTTGCAACAACATTGAGGTTGTCTCCTCTGTTTAAAAAATACTCTTTATTCTCTTCTAACCTTACATAATTGCAAGCAGTTTAATACATATTGGCAACACAATTTTTTTAAATTGAAGCATGGAAGCCAAATGCTAATGACAAGACTGATGATGAATATTAAGAAAAAATTTGCTTTATAAAACTGCGATCATATAAAAATGCATTCAATCTCACTCACACCATATACAGTAAATCTAAATACATATATATATATATACTCTGTATATGCACAGTGACTATGGGAAGTGATATCTAGCTCTGTATGCTCCACCTAGCTATTTATACCTGACATGCTAATTACATCCCTCAATGTTCAAGTTTATATATTTTTTAAAAGGTGTGGGATGGAGGTGGTTTCAATAAGACTTGCTGAATACCCATACAGGGTAAGAGGATTTCCTTGCAGCTATATGAGTCTATTGTGTATTTGGCTTGAATCTAAATTTTAGAGGGGTAATCTGATAGAAAAATGTATCCTTTATCTGGGTGTATTCCATTTAAAGAGGGATGAATTTTGAAGACTACACTATTATTTTACCTAAAATGCACACAGTTCAAGTTATTACAGTATTCACAACCGGAAGAATACTTACCTTGACCACTTGAGTAAAGGACCTTGAGCTGTGTGACCTGTGCACTAGCACATGTGATTGTGTCCAGATATTTAGAACGACTCTGTCCATGGTGGGACGATTCTCCAGCTTTCACACGATCCATCTCCACAATGATCACGGGTCGTTCATACAAGTCCAGCATTCCTTGAACTCTCTGTACCAACTTTCCTCTTTGCTGGCTGCTGCTGAATACTGGGGGGTGATTGGCAAGAAACCACGAGTTCAACTTTCTTTAGTCCATATTCAACATGCCATAGTAATTTAAAATGTGGACAGCATGGCACAAACATTAAGAACTCTATCCATTGTAAAATTTCACACATCTGTAATGCACAGTGATGGGGTGAATGAAAGGCTGTGGTAAGACTGACCCTTTTTGAAATACAAGTGAGGACAAAACACAGAGAAGCTGGAAAAAGAAACAGATCTTAGAGAGGATCTCAGCATGAGTTTGAGACAAAACAGGAATGTAAAAATGAAATACTGTATATGAAATTAATGAAAAGTCACAGATGGGTGGAGAAAGACTAAGAGTTGTAGGAAATGATAAAGCTAATGGAAGAGGAATGGAAGCTAGTTAAAGGAAAAGACATTGATGAAGATGCTGGAAACCCTCCTTAATACAGAATCTTTCATGCCATTTCAGCATCAGCAATAACCACACATATTACCAGAGTGCAGCAACCGAGTTACAGCCATCCGTGTTGAAACAGCGTAATGTGCATGTGCCAGCTGGACAACTGCAGTGCTGACCCCATACTGAAGTCTCATCTTAGACACAATATTTCCTCCACCACTTATCTCACATGAGTCCACTAACACCACTGCTGCCACCTAGGGGAAAGAATACTTTGCAATATACTCTTGATTGAAACAAAGACATGCAGATAATAATAAACAATGCCAAAATATATTTTTGTCTCTACCCACATCATTCATGTTTTGGTGCTCTTTTGTGTCTTCAGAAGTCAACGAGCATTCACAGTTCAGATAATTTTCTCAGTTTATATGAATTTCCATGCCATTTGAGTCCTTCACCAAGAAAAATTGCAAATTTGCTAATTTGACAGATATATATATATATATATATATATATATATATATATATATATATATATATATATATATATATATATATATATATCAACTGAATGAGGGCACTCAAGAAAGGTACCACTGAGCTGGAATATTTCAAAATATATACAGGGTGGTGGAATGAGTACAGGAGGATGCAATCCATCCTCCTGTATTCTTCTTCATATCATCCTCTTATATAACATTGCAGAATAATGAGTATAGAGATTGTAATGATCATAGGTTAAGAGTAATATTCACTCTCAAATAATTTTCTCCTCAAATTCTTCTGGGTTATACTGGCAAAGATAAAGACATTATAAAATGAAAAGTAAAAGTAAAGATACAATTTAAGCAGGCTTTTGGAAAATGGCATTATAAAAAACAGCAATATGAATGATACCTGACAGGATGAAAACTCTTATTAAAAGTTTTTTTTTTTTAAATATACTTATACATGAGTTCTTACATTCTTGTAAAGCCACTAGCATACATAGCATTTTGGGCAGGTCCTTAATCCTAATTTTCCCCGGAATACAACCTGCCGAATTGTTTAATAACCAGGAACAGAGGCTACAGTTAAGGACTGGCGCCTAGTCAATCCTCCCCGGCCATGATACAAACCCAGGCCAAAGCACTCACGAAGCGCCGGGTGAGTGTCTTACCACTGCGCCACAAGGACTGCTATTCATTACTAATGCTTCAGCATTTCATATTATGCTCTGCTTAATATCTTAATAAATTGTAGATATCAACCATAAAAGGACCTGCACAGTGGCAATAATGAATAATTTAGAATACAGTAATACTAAAATATACTTACTTGTCTGGTGCTGGTAAATGTGGATGTACCTGGTTTACTCTCTGATAGATTTGTACTACACTGATTCTCCATGTGCTTGTTTTGCAGGGGCATTTTAACATTGGAACCAGACACTTTTAACCCAGTCACCGGATCCGGTATGGAAGATACAGGCTCAGTCCTCATGCTGGATGCTAATAAGCTGTTCGATTTTGATGGTAATACTCGAGCTACACGTGTTTCTTTATCATCCTTTTTAAGTTCCTCAGATGGCATACAGAAACCTTCTGAACCACTATTACAAAACAATTTATTTTGCAAAGGTGCTATTCTGGCAACGGCACGTTCTGGAGAGGGAAGTTGTGTTTTGCGTTGAGGATCAGCACTGTAACGTCGAGATAAACTTCGAACTTGGTTACTACCACCTGTTGACTGGTCATTTTCTGACAACTTTGATGTTATTATTGATCGCTCTGGACTTGAGTGCAATCTTCCCGATTCCCTATGCTGTATAATTTGCAATTTATCTGATGGTGTTAGGCTTAAGATGACAGTGCTTGGAGTTTTATTTTTTGTAGAATCCCTTTGCATGACAAAACCTCGATCTTGGATGCTAGTGCATGATGATTTAGGCAAGGAGCTACTACAATCATCACGCACGTGTCTGAGTAAAGAAAGATCACTTTTATCCTTGCTGTTGTGATTTCCACTTTCTTCATCACTTGATGACTCACAGTTAATTATCCTTTTTCTCTTGGTTTTACTTCCATTCTCAGCATCCTTGCTTTTCTTAGATACTACTTCATCATCAAGAGCCTGGATTTAGAATATACAGAATTATGCACAATGAAATCACAAGAACATGATTTGTATTCCAATTACCTAACGATAAAATAACCTATGCAGTTTTACAATAAAAGTCTATGAACATAGAGTACTTTATTATTAAAAATAAATAAAAATTAAGCCAATTTTTTATTTTTTATTTAAACTACAGATAATTTGAATATACGTATTTAAACTATAAACTTTATTCATTCCAAAACTTTTCACTATAAAGCATTTCCATCACACTGACAGTTTTAAGTTAAAATTAGTTACTTATTATTACCTGTGCTATGATAGGGTCTTCAGCTAGCATAGTGTCACCCATGTATTCAGTGTCATACTCCACAAAATTGTTGTCTACAACAAAGCTGTCTTCATCTTCATCTTCCTGTAAGCAGACAGTAAATGTTGACAGTTATAGTATCTACAGTTATTTATCTATATCTGTGACAGTTGCAGAAATATCACCTACCAGGTACAAGGTTTATTTTTGTCTTTCCTGGCTTTCTAAGCCGAAGCACTCAATTGCTTTCTTAGGCAATTTCCTGCTCCTTCAAGATTATGGCAAAATTTCAGCCAGGTCAGATTGAGCTTCATATTTTTTATTTTTTATTTATTGGGTTGGGAAGCCAGAGTGTATTCATACGCATTAGGCTTATATTGAGGTTCCCCCCCCCCCCAAAAAAAAGTTACCGACCCCACAACTAGCTGATTAACTCCTGAGTACTTACTTACTGCTAGCTGAACAAATGCATTAGGTGATAGGAAATGCACCCAACCATTTCTATCCTGTCCAAGATTTGAATTCAGAATTGTCAATTGTGAGTCGAGAACATACCCGAGTGTACTGCCGGGACCTTAATATGCAATGAAGCAAGAGTGTTCTCAAACAGCTCCACCGGATCATGAATGGGAACAGACGCTGGAAAACAAAATTCAATCCAACCCAGAATAGCTCCTCCAAACATTACTCATAATCAAAATGACAACCAAGTATGTGCTCTGATAATTAGGTATACAAGTCAACCACCAGGTGTTGGCACTGGAACTCACCCCTAGACTGAGCCTTCACCTTATGGTGTGGTCATAGTGCCGAATATCCTGCCTTCAACAGTGCTTATATAACAATTTTGTGTCTTGTTGTTAAGGGGAATTTGCCATACAATAACACATACATTTACGGAGTGATACCTTATTATACGGCAAATAATAATGTAAGTAAGAATCATCTATTTTAATTAAAATGGCTAATGAAAACTAAATATTCCTTTCATACATTCATATGGTTCCTGACTTTTTTCAATATATTTTTTTATTTATTTATTTAGTTGAAACAGTTATTTTATGTAGCTGTAAAATTATATTAAATTTATGAGTCACAATTAAAAATATACTGTACGGTATATGAATATTTAATTGTCAACTTGCCTCCATTTCCTGAGTACTTTCATCTGTGTCAGACAGCTGGTGTTCGTTATGGCGACGATTCTTCTGAGCCATCTTGAGTGGACTAACAACAGACTGCAAATACACTGCTTTCATACTGAAAATATATTGTGAGTGGTATTATAATACTTTCTAAAAGCAATACAACTTATTCTAAGCACAGGGAAGCAACAAATAAAAACAAATGAAAAAATACGATTACTGTATTCATCATACAGTGCTGTATAAATCATGCTGTATGTGCATACAGTGCTGTTTAAATGCTGTATAAATCTGTCTATCTCTTCATACTTTATATTAAAAAATAGGGTTTGAGTTTATATGAAAAACTACTTACTAATATGACCTTTGGGTGCTCCCTAATGTAAGAATCAACTGGTTTTGAAGGACAGGATATGTACAGTTGAGAGATGGTGACACACTATCAGCACAAAAGGGAAAACTTTATCAAGCCCCTGCATAGTTATACTGGTGTCAGAAAGCTTTAGAGAACATTCCACCCTGCATCAAGAGATCCCTATACAAAACACTTAGAAAAACTAAACTCCTAAAAATTAAACCAACCCCAGCCATTGGAGATGCTGAGATGAACCCTGCTGGAACTCAAGAACAGTCACCCCAAATCCAAACTGAACCAGCACTTTCAGAACGAGATCCCAAGTCTGCAGACAAGCTCAATGACTGAAGACCCAGAACAACCAGTCATTGGGGTAAGCCAGGACTAAATTACCATAAAGACACACCCTAAAGGACAACACAAATCAGCCAGGCAATTGTTCTGGAAAACTGATTGAGCCAAATGGACTCCTTGAGATCCAGAGAGACAACACTGGAAGGTCAGCTTCTAGCAAATTTTCAGCACAGTTGTCATCGAGAAGGATGGGCATATGAGCATTGACCTCTGATAAGTTGAGTATTCACCAGGACATGGACACTCTTTCTTTGTACCTGGAATGTGGGACAAAGATGAGAGAATGAAGTTTGACACTTGAGGAGCCAAGGGGTACAAAGTCCACCGAAGATCTTAAGACACAAAATGGAACGAACACGCTTCCATTGACCAGGTTTGCTGGAAATTGTGCATATGTCCCCAAACTGTAGCATTGCCAAGACTTACCACAAAAGGGCCAACATGACAAGTAAAGGTAGCTTCTACAAAACTTCAAAACACTTAAAAGTTTCTCCTTCCCCCAAAGGAAACTGGGGAAGAGGAGGAGCTGGACCCCCACAGACCAGCAATGGCCCTGAAACACATGACAGACCAGGATATTGAGAAAACAAAGCTTTCCTATAGCTTTAGTGAGAAGCGGGTAGAGCAGACTTCACTCGAAACAATTGGAGAGGCTGGAAAGTTGATCTAGCACATAGCACACAAACCAGCAAATCCCCACCTAAGGTAAGATAAGGATAGAAAATAAAGATAAGAAAAATGAAAGACTAAGCAGTCTTGAAAATGACTGAAAACAGATCGCCAGTGACCAAGGCAAGCCGTGACATCTGATACCACATCCCGAAGAGCGTTGATTGGTCCTTGTGATACCAATTAGCACTTGGAAGCAATGAATTTTTTTTAATGTGCTTTCTGGCAGCCAATCCAGGCCAGACAAAATATTCTCCTGTGTTCCCTAAGCACAAATGTGACCGAGCAGGGACAGTTAAAAAGGTCTCTGTTGCGCCAGTGCAAATCACTCATCTACCCTGACAAAGTATTGACCAGTCCCAGGGCAAGGACGTTCTTCCCTTAGGAAACAACTGAATGCAGTAGATCAGAAACACGCAGTCATATTAACATTTACTCAAAACATCATTCACAGTTATTGATTTCAGTGGTGATGGGCTTTTAAAAGTTTTCTGAAATACAGCACTCTTCAGATGTTTACAATGTAAAAATTACAATTTACAGTGTAAATTTAATTATTTGAACTACTTTAGGTTTCATAATATTGTTCACAATGATTCTTTGTTACCCCCGAAAGGACTCACTCTATAGAAGTATCCTGTGTTAGCTGTGTGCAGTCGTCCACAAAGCTGTGGTCATAATTCCCTTCATCATCTTCCTGTTCATCACTAGAAACACAATCATCATTTTCTGAAACTTCTGCTTCATCTTCAATAAACAAATTCTTTTTCTGGAAAAAATTATAAGAAATACTGTATAAGCCATATTTTCCCTATTGTGTTTTAAAATAAGTTAGATCATAATGAAGTACAGTGTACCTAAACCTCCTTAAGGTACTATTATCATTCATTTATTTACAATATGTTATGTATTTACCTTCATGTCTTTTTGTGGCTGCTTTCTTGAGTTCTCTGATTTTTGTTGCATCTTTTGAAAGGCTGCTGTTGAATCTTCATCAAAATCATCATCGTCTTCAAAGTTCTTTTTAACCCCAAACATCTTTTTCTTTTTCCTGTTGATCTCGATATTATTCCCCGAGGAACTACTTTTATCGGTGAGTAAGGAGCCAGACCTTCCGAGTGTGTCATTTTCAGAGTCGCTACTAAGTGTGACATAATCTTCAGTGTCAGATCCCACTACATTATGTCGTTTTCTCTTCCTCTTCCAAATGTGTGAGTTCTCTTGTGTAGGCGAAAGAACTGTATCAATAAATTTTAATATCTCGGGAGATGTGTTACCTGTTAAATTTTGGCTTGCTTGATACTCTGTACTATGCATATTGTTTTTTAAAATATATTTATCTTTGTTTTCTTTATCTATACACCTTCCCTCATAACTTATCCCTTTCTTCCCTTGTGTTTTCCTCCCTTCATCTTTCATCTGAATGTTCAGTTCAATATCAGCAAGAAGTGATTCTGACTCTACATCAAACTCATCAGTCCCTAACAAATCAAAATGGACACTTTGTTCATTGCTGGATTCTTCTTTCACTCCATCTGGCTTATCCTCATCATCAGAAGCCAACCCATCAAGCAGAGAAAAGTTTGGTCCTTCCAAGCAATTTGATTGTTTCACAGTTTCTGTGGATACTGAATTTTTAACACTCTGGTCATAGCCATTGGATTTGGAAAGCAATGGCTTGGATAACATTCCTGTTAACTTAACAGTATTTTTTAGAAAACTAGGTGATGATGTTTCTGCATTGTCAACAACTTTACAAGATATATTATCAGTTGACTCATTCACTAAATCAATGATCTGTGTTACACTCAGAAGGGCTGAAGCTGTGCCTGCAAGTGGCCCTGTGTTTGTCTTTGACAGTGATTGTCTAGTTGGAATAACAAATGGTTTTCTATATTGTTCTATGACTTCAATATCAGGAGATTCTTTTCTATTTGTTTTATCTTCTTCTTCTTCTTCTTCTATGTCAACGAAGAGATCATCATCCAGGCTTAAATCAAAATTGACACTACACTCTCTGCTATTGTGGGTTGTAACATCCTTATTTGTTACAACAAACTTATCTGTCATAACATCCTTATTTGTCATAGCTTTACTTGTAGCAACGTACTTATTTGCTGTAACATCCTTATTTGTCATAACATCCTTATTTGTCATAACATCATTATTTGTCATAATATCCACATTTGTTATAACAGCCTTATTGGTTGTAGCATTCTTATTTATCATAACAGCCTTATTTGTCATAAGGTCTTTATTTGTCATAAGATTTTCATTTGTCATAACATCTTTATTTGTCAAAACTTCCTTATTTGTCATAACAGACACACTAGAAATTTGACGAGTGTCGATTCCTTTGCTTGTATGTATAGGATTTTGGTATTTCTGTGAAGATGAAAACTCTGGTTTATCTTCCGACTTGGTGTTTTCAGGTATCGTAAATCTGCTTAATTTTGAACGCACTTTATTCCTATAACTCAGTCCTGAAGGCAAGCCCCTTGCTTCAAGCTCAGCATTTTCTGAATCTCTCTGAATTAATTGCTCTCTCCTTAAGTTAGCAGCAGAATGGGATTTTACTGGAGTACAAGATGTGTCTAATTCTCTAGAAAATGGAGAATTCTGTTCAATTCCAGTCAAATCAGGAGTTGCGATTTTGAAAAGGCGTTTAGCAGTGACTTTTGGAGTTGAGGAATAAAGTTTCAGATTTGTTCTAACTGGCTTTTTATAACTTGAACTTAATACTGGTGAGACATTTTGATCTGATGGCACTGTAGAATCACCAAAAATATCTCGAGATGTAACAAGTTCTGTATCACTACTTCCGCAGTCAGACTTTTGACTTCCGCTTTTAATTTGACTAGTTGTTGAGGTCATTTTATTTCCTAAAACTGGGGATACTTCTAATGAAACTTCTGCTGTGGAGGACTTTTTATAAATATTTTCTTGATGTCCTTGAAGATCAGGCAACTCTACTAAAGAATCATTTGTTTCATTCAAACTCATAAGCTTTGATTCAACACAATTCAGTCTTTGAACATGATTAATAGATACATCTACAGCATCTGAAGCACCTATGCCACCATTCTTTAATTTAAAAACATTCTTGGCAACATCCATTGTCTTTTCAATCCATTCATTGTATACATTTATGATATCTGTTGGGCTAGAAGGCTCAAATTCTTGATCATCATCAGAAAAGTCACTTGCATCTGGAGGGTCTGGGATATGGAGAGGAGAACGCTGCTTTGGTGGCAACAAGTTCAAAAACTCTAGCATGTGATCACAAGCTCAGTATTCTTCTTACAGGGACTTACACTTGGTATTACAACATGCTCTATGTCTTCTGCATCAATTACTTCGACTTCACTTATTTCCATTTCAGATTGGTCTTCATTTGTATCTTTATTAGCAACATCAAAATCTTCTAAATCTTGACAGTTACTCAATTTTGACTCCTCAACATGAATTCGAGGCTTCTGACTAAACATGCTGGTGATGAGGCAGCTCTGAACTGATTTTTTGGCACCCTTTCTTGTTGATGCACTGGCTTTCTTCTTTTCTTTTCCTTTTTAATTTCACCACTTCCTTGCAAGATCTGTTGACTGTCTCTGTGTACATCACTTCGTACTGAAGAGAACATTGAGGGTTTCTGTACAGTATTACCTGGTGAGTTGTAAAATATAGTTATCATTACATATAATGATTGATATTACATTACTAAAGTACTATCTTTCATCTATGTATATTCAATATTTTTTCCCCAACACTTCAAGATAAATATTCATGTGTGTTATAAAAATAATGATATACTGTTTATATAGAATAAGGTACATTAAAGTCACACTTTCTGCTTCATTAAAGTTTGAAAAAATTGCTGACCTGCAGTAAATTATATGGAACACTTAAAATCCCCCAAATTGTATTTATTAAAATATAAGTGAGTAAGATATTATAACCTATGTCTACAAAATATTAAAGGGACTGGTAACAAATCTGCACTTTGAAATAATCCATTGAGATCAGTAGACACTAACCTTCGATATAAGCCATGTCTAAAAATGCTGCCATCTCTAAGCCATAAGGATCATCATTAACATCAAAATGCTGTTGGAGGCCAATAAACTCAGCTAGCTGAACCAAATGGAGTGTACGGGAGGAATGGCCCATTACATGGGTGTTCTGGGCCATAGTATGCCATGGTTGATACATCCCCAAGTTTATATAGAGCATACTATTGAAGTCCTCTTTTGTGTCTGAAATAAGGATACTACATAACACTTAAGAAAATAAGGAATTTTATATATTATTAATGTGAATTCAGTGACAGTAAAATAATCAAACAGTCAAATTTTTAATACAGTATAAATAATACTGAACTTTCATAGGTTAGTTGATTTCAAATGAGAATAGAAAAAAAGAGAAGAAATTGAATTAACTAAAACATTTTATAGCAAAAGTGTGATTGCAAAAAATATTCTCAAGAAGCATATATTTTTTTTTAAATTACAAAAACATGTAACCAAGTGGCTTCTGAAATTGAAATACAAGAGCTACAAGGAGAGGCAAGAGGTGCTTAATATACCAAAGTTAGAAAATAGAAGAAAGAGATTACAGTATATGATTACTACGTAACTCGTAACAGGAATCTGCAAAATTGACAAAGAAGAATTCTTGAAAATTGCAACTTCAAGAACAAGAGGTCGTAGAGTTAAACTAAGGAAATAAACCTGCCAATAAAATTAGAAAGCTTGCTTTTACAGAGTACTGGGAAGATGGGACACCACGAACATAGCTCTCATCCTGTAACTACACTTAGGTAATTACACACACACACACAGCAAATGAAACAGACATGAAGAAATAAAGTATAGACCAGTGTCATTAACATGCATTCCATGAAAGATTCGAGAAAAAGTAATCAGAAAGAGGATGTAGAACATTTGGGTAGAGGAAATTATAAATGAGGCACAACACAACTTCAGAAAGGGGGAAATCATGCTTAACAAACTTGGTTGAATTCTAGAACAGGATCACCAAAATAAGACAAGAGAAGGAAGGTTGGGGTAGACCATCTTCCTAGACTGCCAAGAAGCTTTTGATACAGTTCCTCACGGAGGATAATACACAAGATAGAGAGAGACAAGCAGGAATAACATGTGAGGTATTGGACTGGATATGGGAGTATTTGATGGACAGGAAGCAAAAGTCAGAGAGGATATGTGAACCTGGAGAGGAGTAGAAAGTGGCTTTTAATTTGGCTGTTCTAGAACAGCCATATGAAACACCTGGCATGATCTTGTACATGCCAATGTTTGCAAATGATTAAAATTAATGAGGGAAGTAAGAATTGAAGAAGACTGTAGGGTATTGCAAGAAGACCTTGACAAACTTCAGGAGGGCAGCTGGAATTATTATTCACACTTCACAGAATTAATCAGGGCAAACTTACCATGTTTGCTATGGCAGAGTAATGATGGTCTTGGTATGGATTTGAGTTCATTCAGTGGAACCTCAAGATTCTCTCTCCACCAACTGAATTCCTCTTTTGACAGTCCACTATTATTTACACAATCCTTCTGTAAAATAAGTGACATTTAAAATATTTTACTCAAGGGTTTATGAGATCAAGCTTATCCATTTAACTGCAGCCTATTTATGAATTTAATGTATCCAACTTGCATTCTTGACCATTCAAACTGATTTCTATTATCTTTTACAAGCTAACAGAATAAAACATTAAACAAAATAGGGTATTGAGCACAGTGAAACAATACTTTTGGAGCAGTGCCTGGGGAAGCTTCCCGAGCCAGGAATCATTTGGGGCCTCCTCAGAAGCATGTCACTAAGCTAGCTTTTCATAACCTTCCCCCAAAGACTGTTAGCGATATCTGCAAATGGTCTTATCAGATATATAAGACAGAGAAGGGATACAATGGTAAGTCAAACTCAACCCATCACCAAGGAACCATCCCACTCTAATATACACATCACAGACCAATACCAATCCACAAACCATCTGAGGGGCCTCTACTCGGTATCATGATTTTGATCGTATACTTTATGCTAAAATACAGTCATGTATGTATTGTACTGTATTATAATAAATGTTATATTTTTTATATAAAACCATGGCAAGAAAAGAACTGTACTGTAATTGTGATGAATTATCTGACCTTCTTGCTTAATGAAACATCCTTAACATGCATTGCCTTTGGATAATTGAGGACACACTTTAGTCTATACAAACAAAATTACAACAGATTCTTAGTACATACTGTATATGTAAATTCCTAAATTACAAAAACAACTAGCTCAGATGCATACTCATGGGTCACAAGGCAAGTGAAACTTCACTCAAAAGCAAAAATCCCTTTTTATAACAGTTCTATATCAAATTTATTTAGTGTATTCTGTTGAATTACATCAAGGTTTGGATGTAATGAACATATTACAATCTATAAATGCATATTGTAATGTTTCTTGTAATAATTTATATTTTTTATGTTAAATGGCCTCTGCCCATGTTGATTTCAGATGAAAAGGAATGTGTTGGTCCAAAGTACTGTAGTCCATTCAAACTTTAGTACACAGTACAGTACTGTAATTGTCTTGCCTTAGTCAGTAGTAAATTAATGTTTAAACATTCATTTGTTTATGCAACTACAGTACAAACATCTTGCTACATAACAGACAAAACATACTGAATAATTAAAGAACATTAAAGTTATACTGAAAGTAGGGATAACATAAGGAGTAATACGCATCTTAAAATCTCAAAATACTCAAAATAAGTAAACTGCCAATAGCTCGGCCCTGACCATTTCATATATTAAATTTGATTATATTCATGATTCTGACCAGCATTTTATATATGGAGCCAATATATTTTAAATGGATCTTTATACTTAGCTTTGTGTTGTACCTCCAAAATGTCTAAATTAATTCAACACTTAAGGCTTATAATTTGACAAAAGCACAATGTTTCAAACTCCAACATCACTATTTGATAATAAAAAATTAACAACAAAACCTCTACACAATTTTGCTTTCAACTAATTTTTCAACTTGCTGTTTCACCAAGAAAAATTTTCAATGCTTGGTAATGTTATACATAGAATTATGAAGTTTAAATACTGGTATGTCAGCATTTTTAGCTCACCCTCTTATTTGTAGGAGATGGGCCAGAATTTCCCAGCATTGAAGCTATGGAGGTGGTGGGACCAACTGATGATTTACGACCTCTGCCTGTCTGGATCTTCCATGTTCCCACTTTCATGTGCAGCTTCATGCAGACTGGCGTTATTCCTAAACAATAACCAAAACATTATAATCTCAACTCTGGGATACTACTTCAGAGTACTTGCACTCTTCCACTTGCATAACAACAATAAATATAAAAAGAGGAATATATGATAACTACTTACATGATTATACCAAAACAGAAAGAAGTAGACAAGGAAGACTACTTGAAGACATCAATTGGTAAAACAAAATGATATTTACAAAGCCGGGTCAAGAGTGAAATTATCTAGTCCAAATTTTAGTGGTGGCACTGTATTAAACAAAAATATATAACATCTCCAAATTGATCAATTACCTCTAGGTACCAGGCTCAAGCTATAATAGGAGAAGAATTTAATCACTCACCTCTCAGCACCAAGCTATACAGTATATATTAGTTGAAGAATCTGATCACTCACCTCTAGGAATCATGTTAGCGCTATGTGGGCTGAGAAATCGGTTTAACCTGTTCTTGTCAGCAAGGACAGCATTAATGCTTTTTTTCTGGTATTGGCTCTGATTGTACATCTGAAAAATTAAAACATCAAAGAATTTAAATACTGTAATATAAAACAGAGCTATACTAAATGTGTATTCATATGCATGCATTCAGTAAGGCCCTAATTTTAAAAAGAAATTAAATGGGCCATAAAAGTGGAAAGTTAAAGAAAAATTTAGTAAAAAGGTGTACACACAACACAGCAATGATACATCTAAGAGCTGTTTACCTGCTCCTCTTTGCCAGCAGTTACTAGCACCACAATGCGACCATCACGCTTCCGCCCAGTGCGTCCCATTCTCTGCACCAATCGTATGGGAGATTTTGGTGCATCATAACATATAATTAAATCTACTTCACCAATATCCAGACCTATATGAAAAGAAAAAGACTTTTGTAATTAATTATTCAATCAAGCATGAGAATCTACTGCAACATGATAATCAAAATGTAATATTATAATGCAAGAGAAATAAAATTAAAGCACTGAGTGTAATGAAACCTTCCCTTCTGAAAGGTTCCTCAGTAGCTTCCCAGAGTTTATGCTTACTTTCTTATGCTCTAGGACCAAGCTGACACATACACCAGATATTTGTGACAATCTCGGCATACTGGGAACCAGAACCTGAATATTGTACGGCATCATCAATGAGACAGAGGAGTATGTAGGGATGAAAGATCAACCACCAACTGAGGAAAACTAATCTACAAACCAAAAGGGAGTCAGAAAGACTCAAAACGCTCATAGAAAAGTGTTCGATAGTAAACCAAAAATAAACATTACTAAAACTAAATACTAGTTCGTGGCCTTCCCCCTCTGCCACCAGATGGTAGAACAGGCCACCTAGGGAGCCACTGAGATAAAACCCCATTACACAATCACCTGGTTCTTCGTCAACAAGACCAGTCTAGTCTAGTGGAGGGGGTTTGTACTTTAAAGGTGTTTCTAGCTTTTTTAGTCCACTTTAGCTTTGTTTTAGGAACATCTTTCATGGCACTAGTAGTGAAGATCATTAACCACCACAGTTACCTTCTCTTCCTTCATTTTCCTTAATCAGTGTATAGAAAAGTGCCTCTGATAAGAGTTTGAATGAAGTAGAAAAAAAAATTCCTTAGAAAATTTAAGAAATATTTCTTACAAATTTCTTATAAAATTTATTTATAAAATTCTTATAAAAAATAAACTTTACAATACAGGTATTTATGATTTTCATCAAAGTATTAATTTCAATCAGACCAGATGTACTTTATTATATGCTGGTTAAGGATAATGGGTTAAAAAGCTCTAAATTTAAATAATTCATCTCATCACCTCATAGTTGAACATACTGTACTGCCAGTTTTTATTAAATCCTCAATCTTTTACAATAAAATCTTGAGGCAACGTTGTGGGATAGAACTCCTGTCCCTGGACTTCCCAGACACACACACTACCCACCGAACCACGATGAGTTTAACAGAATCTCAACTAGATATTCCACTAGACTGACTTGGAGTTCAGAATGCACCATTTAGTATCACAATCCAATTGTGCATAGGATAGAGGAGCGGGAATTGAAAGGTGGGAAACCTCACAACTTACACCCAAGAGTGGGCAGGTATCTTGTACAACTTGCAGTGTGGTGCCTGGTGTTGACTTCTAAACTCCCAAGTAACTGAGAGAACTTTTGGCCGAGATACGTTTAAGCTTATCATAGTTCAGTGGGTAGTGTGTGGTTGTTTGGGAACTCCAGGGATGCGAGTTCAACATGTTGACCAAACCACACACTAAAAGATGAAAAGACGACGACATTTCGGTCCGTCCTAGACCATTATCTAGTCGATTGTGTAATGATTATCACAATGGACTTGATATTGGTCCAGGATGGACCGAAATGTCGTCGTCTTTTCATTTCACAATCGTCCTAGACCATTATCTAGTCGATTGTGTAATGATTATCACAATGGACTTGATATTGGTCCAGGATGGACCGAAACGTTGTCGCCTTTTCATCTTCTAGGGTGTGGTTTGGTCAATATTCTTCAGCCACGTCATTGTGACTCATCATCTTCATTCACATCATATAATTTCCTTGTGCAACTCGCACAACAATTTCACTGAAAATCTATTATGAGAATTCTGCAATTTGTTTTGAAGTTCAATTTTCAATTTTAATCACTTCAAATGATTTCTCATTCATCACACTTTAAATACATTCTCATTCTTTCTTTACAGTATGAATTCATTTTGTCATGCAATCCTAAATGAATCCAATATCCAGTGTGTCTGAACAATAATGCAAACTACTTTTATACTGAAGTCAACCATACTACACATAATTAGACTAGTAAATAACAATTAAGTAACTCACCTTCTTCTCCAACACAAGTGGCAATGAGCGTGTTAAAGCCCCCCTCTCTGAACTCTTTCACCACCTGTTGAGAAAAATAGAGCACTGAGTAGAATGAGAGGCATATTTCTGAGCTGTTCTTTGGTAGCTCCCCTTAAGTCACCTTCACTGGACCCAACTAGGGCTCTGGCAAACTGCTAGGCTAAAAACTGCTGGAAAACTGCTAAGAGCCCAAAAAGACAAGTACAGTAACCTTGAAAATTGTCTTGCCTCCCTATTAAACAATGGAGCAGTGAACTAAATGGAAAGCATACCTCAATCCACCCGAATAATATAAAGACATCCTTCAAATCTTAGGACTCAACAAGAGACATGTTAGAGGGAATAGAGGTGACCACAAATTTATAAACACTGATGTACAATCCTAAAAGTTGCAAACAACACAGTCAGGGTTTCAACTGGCTGGTAGTTCATGAAACCACAAACAGCAGAGAATTGAGTGCATCAACCCTCCCTAATGCATGAAAAATCAGAAAAACCCATGCTAGGTGACACTACAGGTTGGGAGATTGCTCATTAGAGTAGCATACGTACTTGCCTAGTATTCACTGAAGCTCATTACCAGTTAACGAAAATGGATAAGGGCAGCCACTGAGGAAACAAAAAATAAACAAGTCATCTTTATATTTCTGAGGTGTTATGCACCCAGAAATATGCTGAGCACAGACACTTGAATGAGACAGTGCTAGAACCTTAAAATAATGAAAGATTTATGTGTAATATTTATAGCTGATACAATAAGGCCTCTACTTGAAGACCAAATTCCCAAGAGCACTACAAATATGCAGGTCACTTAAGCATAATTGGAAGAGCTGATAGGACCAAATTTCTAAGGCCCTATCGGCTTAGAAATTGATAGGCTCTGGTAGTCTTTGGTCCTCATAATCAGCATCAGGGAATAGTTATTCCCTAAAAGAAAGATGAAGCAGATCGTACGATCAGTCGCAAACAAATTAGGCAAATATAAAGTATATTTTAGGATAATTAATTGAGGATTTATCTGAAAAGCGGCCATTACAGAGTGAACAGTATAAGTAGTCATATGCCAGGCTTCAAAGTGAGGTGGACAACTCCCTCTCACCCTGGTATTCAGTGCTACCACCTGGGTGATGGCATGGATAGTAGGTTGATAGGGATTTGGTAGCTTCAGAATGATTGTTATTTTTTAGTTACCAAAAACAGTTTATAGGGAGTTTTCAGGAATTTAAAGGGTTTGTGTACATAATAGTAAGCAGCTGCCTTGGAGTGGATTTTAAGGTATGCACTCCATTATCACCACCATTCATTTCAATAGAGAAGAAAATACTTAAGTGTTACTTTTCCTGGAGTTTAGAGTTACTTGAAAGAATAGCAGCTTGTCATTTTTTTTTGTTATTTAGTAATTGTATTTATTTATTTATATACAAAAAGATACACTGGGTTGAGAGAGTACATAATACTGGTGTTCTTACATTCTTGTAAAGCTTACATCATGATTTATAATGTATATGATAGAATGTAGCCATTCTATCATATACATATAAACTATGTACTGTATATGAAAGAATGGCTACCTTAAGTTGTTCCTTCTGTGAGAATCCACGACCACCTCGAGCCACCGTGGACTGTCCAACAAAGCTCATGGCCTTAACAAGAGGATAATGTCGTTGCAGCATTTCAGTGATTTCCATGACACTGTCTCTGTACTGTAAATTACAAGAATTATTAAGTTTTAATTTAACTGCCAACAAAATAAACTATACAGTGCATTCTTAAAAGGTAAAACATTATAATGAACGGTTGAGCAACCAAATTCTGAAATGGGTGGGGCCAATCTCGCTGCACATGTCTCTTTAGTTTTAGATTCTAGACAACTGTTGCCCCTGTATGTTGACTGACCATTTCATAAATTTAATAATGCTCTTTTATTTAGAAATAATAATAATAATAATACAGTAATAATAATAATAATAATAATAATAATAATAATAATAATAATAATAATAATAATATCATTATTATTATTCATTATTCATATTGCATTCAAAGGTAAAAAAAAAATCTGATTTTGTAGGTTGAGGCAGGAAGCTGGGTGGCAGTCACCTATCTTTCAACAGCAAACACAAGGGTTTTTAACACAATTGTAAGGGGGAGAGAGATTGCTTATATTCACCTTGTATACAGTATTTGTATACAAATTTTTCACTTAATAGTTTACACAATTTAGTATTTGTTTTGAATAGCTCAATTGATGTAAACATAATTTGTAAAAAAAACATTGTCAGAATACTAAATATAGGCCTACAATTTAATACTGTACTGTATATCCACCTATTACATGTACAGTATATCTACTCCAGGCATAGCTCAATAGTAAGTCTCCATAGGAATTGAAGCAGAGGAGCTGTGCTGCGATTCTGCCTGGGAATATCATCCAGGATCGATTCAACTGCTGTACTGTACTGGCAAGAATAACCAAATTGTCCTTTGACAGCGGCTCATTACATAATAACCTCATCACATAGTAATTAATTACAAAACGATAGCAGAGTTTGTCTATGGGTCTTGGTTAACCCTTCTACATCCACACAGCTATTATAACCACTTTAACATCTCTGGTAAACAAACTGAGCAATGACAACAATAATCGTCAAGTGACAATAACCACATATTGAGGGTTAACAAGATTTATAGTACATACTGGTAATTTGAAAATTATATGAATAAAGAAATAATTATTAAAAGGCCATATCGTACTCTATTATTAATTTACATACCAGCGTCAGATAATTACTGCATGTGAGAATGCACGAGAGTGGCGTCCAAGCTCTCATATCACAGACATATGGCAGACTTTTCCTTCACAAATACTGAACAGCATAAAGAAAACCACATCCCTGACATCTCAATATGAAACATAAATGTGTAATATCTGTTACTTAAAATTCAGATATAAATTTTTATCACACCTATAATTGTTAAATATAAGATATATACTTTTATCAATTAACAATGTTATCAGTTACCATTCGATGACAAAATTCAATTTAGCATTTGAACAAATTAAATTAGAGATAGTTATGTGCTTTAATTTATGGTCTCACTTTTACTAACATGACAAAAAAAAAAGTAAATATTAAGATGCAAAGTAATTTTCTATACAGTACATTCTTTGTGAAGTACTTCTTTAACTACCAGTGTCCACAGTTAAAAATTTAAAAAAGCACATAATGAAAAATTATTTGATTTGTTAAACTACCTTTTCACATTCAATTATTCAATTTGGATACACAATGAATGTCTGATCCACGGAATTATCAAATAAATCACCTGAGAAAATATCATGATTCTGGTTGACTTTCCTTCATTGGCATATTTCTTGTGATGACCAAGCACAATCGTCAGCAGCTTAACCAGTTTGGGGTGACTCGCCACGTATGGCACCTCTGCATTTACCTTTGAACACTCTGCACCACCAACCTGTTTAAAAGATGCGTCCATTAACATATAACGTATCAATATTACCAACCTTGTTAGCCATTAATATTTATCTACCATGATGAATTATCTACCATGAACAAATGTCAGTTGGTTGAAAGTATTTAATAAAATACTGAAAAGATGAAAACACCCACCAAACATTTTTCTTATATGCCTGCACTGCATTTATTATCATTTGACAGTCTTACAAATTTTCTCAACATATTTGGCATTATTTCATGTCCAATGAAATAATGGGGCATGAAATCATTTCATGCTCAATTTCATTATAACTGCTCTCCCAATTCAACATTTAACTTTCTTTTGCTTCCCTTATCTGTGGCTCTGGGCTGTTTCTTTTTTAAACTTTCTCACTTGCAAACCAGAATTCTCCAGTAAATATTTTCATGTGCTCTTTGAAGTCTTTTAACTAGGAAAATTGTATCATATAGTGTAGGGAAGATTCTATATGGTGGCATCCACTCAAGGAGTACAACATTTTCTAGAAAATATCCCACATAACACCACCAACTTAAGGAAGATAATTCATATAGAATACAACACATCAATGATGAATGATAGGTAATGCTACAATTATCAAATTTTTAACATTAGGAAGATGGCTTTTTACAAACATGGCAAGGTCTGAATAAGAGAAAAATGAAGCAGAGTGATGGCGGGATAGAGGAGGTGAAGACAGGATGAAGCTAACATAACAATCTATTAAAGAAGACAAAAAACATTATTTTTGATTGTATCATCTTGGGATCAAGGATAACATAAACAAAGCTATGGGGTACTGCATATGAAACCAATGTCTTGCAGTACTGTATATGTGAATACATGTGCTCAAAATACAGTACATCATTTTATTAGTGTTCTTATAACTGTCCATACTTTATTGTGCGCAC